>JARACY010000776.1:0-76575 GCA_029255725.1 Scrobipalpa atriplicella | reverse complement strand
ATGTCAGGCTGAAACATGATTTTGATTATTTACCTATCCTGGTTAGAGCTTCCCTAGCACTTTGAGGAATTCCAGCATTCTAACGGCATGTATTTATTTCAGATACAGACATTTCTGTGTTAAGAATTATAGAAACCTGTGCAAAAATAAACAAAATTCAAGTTTTAAACACATTCGCCAATGCTTGTTGGTTTTAATTTTCGGTGATACCAGACGCATTCACTGCCATGCCAAAGTTAAGCCAACTTCAGCCAGCACACCGTACTTGAAAGAACGACTTCAGTTCAGAAGAGAAGATTCGACGATCACTACCATTTTAACAAATAACATGGTATATTATTCTGTCATTATCATTAATGAACTATGATGTTCATGATGAGCGAACACGAAGAAGAAAGGTTGGGTGGTTTGTTTACCGCTGTAAAATGATACAAATTTGTTGCTTTTATGACATTCTGCAACGATTTTATATTCTGTGGTTATGAAGTGACAGTTATTTTTCTTTTCCCTTGATGAAAGGCAGAGGAACAACCCATACAGCCTGGTCTGCTACATTTTTTTTTCGTCAAAGCCCCGCGGGAACCCAAACGATTCTTTCTTTTCATATTCTTTCGTTTCGTGTTCTTCGACATTCATCAGAAAGGTCATAGAGAGAGCCTTTCACGCTTTACACTGCATTATCTCGAATGAGATACACTTGGAAAAGGGCCCCCTTGCGGGCAGGACCACTCTGCGGAGATCATGCCTAGAACAGCTGCTCCTAAGTTAGATCCGTTGCGATCCAAACAAGCGATTCTTTCCTTTCAATGATTTTGATCAGTTTTCAACTGTACTAAAGTTACGAATAAAGAAAGAAGACCACGAGCAAATTAAAAACATTGTAGGTACTTGAAAAACAGTAGTAACTTTAATATCACAGCATTATTTAGCTTATTACCTATTACAAGAAATCAGTCGCTTAAAACTATAGATGAAACACAGACGGCAATAGTATTACAATTACTTAGAAACCACCTGCCAACTCAGATAAAAACTCCTTGTACTACATGATTTAATTCAACATCCATCGCCAAGCCATCGCACTACCACCGCCCAAGTTCATCAAAAGCTTGGCTATAAGTACTTTAGTGGTTAAATATGTATCGTTTTCGATGTATTATTTGTGTCAAAATGCATCCAAAACAAAATTGTAATTCTCTCTCCAGGATATCATTTCAAATCGGAAATGAAGATATTTTCAGGTGGTTTCTAAGTAATTGTAATACTATTGCCGTCTGTGTTTCATCTATAGTTTTAAGCGACTGATTTCTTGTAATAGGTAATAAGCTAAATAATGCTGTGATATTAAAGTTACTACTGTTTTTCAAGTACCTACAATGTTTTTAATTTGCTCGTGGTCTTCTTTCTTTATTCGTAACTTTAGTACAGTTGAAAACTGATCAAAATCATTGAAAGGAAAGAATCGCTTGTTTGGATCGCAACGGATCTAACTTTTAGGAGCAGCTGTTCTAGGCATGATCTCCGCAGAGTGGTCCTGCCCGCAAGGGGGCCCTTTTCCAAGTGTATCTCATTCGAGATAATGCAGTGTAAAGCGTGAAAGGCTCTCTCTATGACCTTTCTGAATGAATGTCGAAGAACACGAAACGAAAGAATATGAAAAGAAAGAATCGTTTGGGTTCCCGCGGGGCTTTGACGAAAAAAAAATGTAGCAGACCAGGCTGTATGGGTTGTTTCCTCTGCCTTTCATCAAGGGAAAAGAAAAATAACTGTCACTTCATAACCACAGAATATAAAATCGTTGCCAGAATGTCATAAAAGCAACAAATTTGTATCATTTTACAGCGGTAAACAAACCACCCAACCTTTCTTCTTCGTGTTCGCTCATCATGAACATCATAGTTCATTAATGATAATGACAGAATAATATACCATGTTATTTGTTAAAATGGTAGTGATCGTCGAATCTTCTCTTCTGAACTGAAGTCGTTCTTTTCAAGTACGGTGTGCTGGCTGAAGTTGGCTTAACTTTGGCATGGGCAGTGAATGCGTCTGGTATCACCGAAAATTAAAACCAACAAGCATTGGCGAATGTGTTTAAAACTTGAATTTGTTTATTTTTGCACAGGTTTCTATAATTCTTAACACAGAAATGTCTGTATCTGAAATAAAACATGCCGTTAGAATGCTGGAATTCCCTCAAAGTGCTAGGGAAGCTCTAACCAGGATAGGTAAATAATCAAAATCATGTTTCAGCCTGACTATTTTCTTTCCTTTATTTGCTTCAAAATAATATTAAATGATTGTAGAACAAGTGTTGGTGGGCGAACTGCAAGCGGCTCGAGTAAGCAGCTGGAAATAGCGAGGGATTTAATATCGGAGTTCGTTTTCTGTGAGTCCGACCGGCGCGGTAACCGCCGGGGCAACGGGCTCAACCCTTTACAGGTAATTTATATAAATAGTTACTGCATTATCTCGCATTTACATTATCTAATTACTTCTTTTCCCAAAGGTTGCCAGGCATATATTGCTACCTTAGCAATAAGGTTGCCATACAGAAACATACTACATAAAATCTGTCTTATTTAAATCTCTATTTTCCAAGTGTGAAAGATTCTGCCTTTGTGCACATTATAATATTTAAGCATAGAGCTTTTATTTACTTACAGGAGCTGCAGCTAATAGACGTGATATGTGACTACCTGTCCGCTTGTACTAATGACGCTACAAAGAATTCCGTGTTTCTGTCACTGTTTGATGGCATGGAGAATCAGAGGAGGCTGAAGATCTTGAGTATTCTGGCTAGTATGGCAGTCTCTGCCTCAAGTACTCCTGTAAGTGTTCATGATTTAATTTTCTATTTTCTCTGCATCTCAGGATCACAAACAAACAACACAACACACAACATTGGCAATTACAACATATTGTACTTGATCACATCACAGATAAGTATTCATGTATAAAATCTAAATATTAGGTCTTATAACTGTCTACAACTACTCAACTGCAGTGCAGCCTGTAGTTTAGTCATAGTATAACTTACTGGTACAATAAAATAATGTGTACAAAGTGCAATAATCTTAAACAAAAGTAAATTATTGTTTATCATCATCAAGCACCTACCTATTCATATAATTATTAGATCATGTTTAAATTATTTGCAGGTACTATTAGCAGTAGGAGTCTGGCTTCAACAGATGGGTTGTTCGTCACCGCAATCGCTACAGCTTGTCGAAAACATAATCCAGGACCATTTCTACCTGAACACATCTAATCAGAACTCGCTCAAGTCCCTAGCTAATACCGCTCCACAGTTTGTGTCTAACTCATAACTGCGGTTACAGAGTTATACATGCATGAAGCGTCAGCTGAGAAGTTGCCACCGAAGAATCTATTGGAAGTTATTACTTCTTGGGTAAGGGCATAATTTTCTGTTTATTCTCAATTTCTTTTCCATAATTTTCAAGCTGAAAAAACATAGAATGTATAAGGACAGGAGTACCAGCTGCTTGTCTTTCTGGGCATATTGTAAAAGCCAGTAAAGTTATGAATAAGAAAGTGTGTGAACCTGTAGCAAAGCAATACACCTTTTAATTCTTATATTAAAAGATAACCTACAGAAATCTATAAAAAAATGCCAATTTTAAATTTTGTTGGTTCCATGAAGTTTCACTCCTCTGTGGTTTCCTCTTGTTACCCTGTCAGGTTTTCAAGTGACAGTGAGACATACTGACATATCGCCAATGTCTCCATTTCCAGGTATTCTCCAATCCTTCTTTATGCATGTCGGCGCAACTGAATCCGCCACCACTGCCCGTGGGGTGTATCCCGATGGCAGCTGTCACTCCGCTCGCTGGACTCATAAGATGGTGTGCGTTGGCTCCTATTCGTATTGATGATGGTAATTTTTTTTTAATTTTCTGATACTAACAAATCTTTTTAAGGGTTTTTATGGCTTTTAACAACTGATTGTGCCTTTTTGTTTTGCATTGTTCAGAAATAACGAGGCAGAGACTACTAAGAGAAACTAGCGTTTCTTTGTGTTTTTGACCTGTGCACGCACTTGCGATTTTCTAACAATCGCAACGATCGTCGGGTCTCTTTCCCTCACTGTGAGTGCGAGAGAAAGACCCGACAATCGGCCGACTGTTTAGTCGATAGTGTGCGCTCGTAATATTGTTAGGTAAATTTGTTTTTTCATTTTAATAATTCTTTTTTTTCCTTCAGACACAGAAATGGTAGAAGTAGAAGTGCCAATGAAGAAAATAAAACTGGAGGGTGTAAAGGAGCCGGTGAAGTCCGCTATACCAACTAAAGCCCTCAGTGAATCAGAGCTTTACATCAAACTGCAGCTAGGAGTACTACATGCTTGAGGTAAGCCATCAGATACTATATTATCTTATGCTTTGGAGAAACAAAAAAATATAAATCAGATAAATAATGAAAGAAAGCGTATTTGCTGTAGTCTGTATTGATTGGCCGTCAGCTCATCGGCTCAATTGAAACCCTCAGACCACTCTACTTTATACTTTGGCCTCCTAGGCCAGCATAGGATGGTTATTTACATACCTCCCAGCATATAAATGCCATGTCATTCTATTCTATTCTACGTTAAATAAATAAATACTAGTTCTAATATAAATGATTGCTACCCAGGGCGGGTCGTCGCGCGGGCGGCCCCCCCACCCGCCGTGAACGCGCAGCACCTGTCCGCACTCGTGCCCGTCGTGCAGCTGCACGCGCAACGCACGAACAACACTAATGCCAAACTACAGGTTGGTGTCTGATAGGGGATTGCTCTGCTCAGTCAGCGAAATTGAATGACATTCACAAAGAAATTCTTTCAGGATTTTTTTGAAATTGTCTGATCCTATCAAGGTGGCATTTTGTATTAAATGATTATTTTTTATTTTATAGCCCATTAGTTTGCATTGCAAGAAGCTGTCCCTTACATTACACTCCTTATTAATTTCAAGTCTTCTTGCTGCTAAAATGTAATAGTGAAATTCTGTCTAAAGTGAAGTAAATCTTATTAATTTTTACCTCTTTGCCACTGAGACATGAATATAATACTCCATGAATAAATACTACCTATACTACTCTCAGGTAAGCTCAGGTACTACTAATAGTACTCTTTGCTCTGCTCATAATGACAAGAGTTGGACAAGAGTCCAAAATAAACTATTTCAATAATAATAAAATAAAATTCTTCACTGAAAATTGAACAGTAAAAATGAATTTGTGCATAAAAAAGATTAAAACTAAAGAAAAATACAAACTTATGCTATAGTTCCATACAAGAAGTTGTTCTCAGGGATCTCATAATAAAATCAAAATATGGATTCTCCAACAGGATCAAAAAGTTCTGTAACACCAGGAAATTCTAGTCCAACAGCAATAAAACCAGAAAATAGTTCAATTGGAAATAGCAAATTTAGTTTCAATATTTGTGATGATAAAAAGTGCGAATATAAGGGTGGCAACAGTTGCTTCCAAAATACTTGCGAAATTGCCCTGCCAAATACGTCTAGTAGGATAAGCATTCGAAGATGTACTACGGATGGTTGCCATCATAGGACAAAACCTCTTCTATTGACTCCCAATGATGAGCCAATTCTAATAACCTTTAATAGCCTTAGCACCAAAGACTGTTGTACCGGGAAGGCTGCTAAAGAAGGAAGTGTAAAAGATGATATAGAACCATGTGACTGTACTTGCGACTGTTCAATGGGATTGGTCAAAAAGTCAACCTATTGTAGAACATGTGGTGGTTTTGAAATAGCTGGCGAAGATCGGAAGACGGGAGGCCCGCCTTGTCCTGTTTGCCGTAAATTGACTGAAGAAGGGCAAAATGAAAAGGCTAAATCTGATCAGAGTAATCATGATTGATAAAGAAAAATAGTATGAGATTACTATAAAAATAGTAAAGAATCTTGAAAATCTCTCAAAAACTTAGGATTTTTGATTTAGCTTAGGCACTGTAATGTAAACCACTATAAACCCACCCGACAAATCTGTTAATTCATTTCTATTCATGCTAACCCAAATTATTTTAATTCCAGGATTGCTTAGACAGAATTGGACAATCAGTACAAGTTGCATTGGCCAACGGCTGCATCTACGGCAATATCAGCAACTTGCTGGCGGCTTTGAACACATTACCGGAGAACAGACTGCTCAGAATCATCATCAGGACACATCAACAGACTATCTGAGAAGTGGTTTGAAAAGATGGATGAACAAGGATAGAAATAAATTAGGTATTCATTATTCTGTAAATAGAGAACTGGAATATGTATTTTTTCTATAAAAATGGAATAAGATTAAATTAATTTAAAATAAAGAATACTGTGATAAGCTTATATTGTTTTATTTCAAAATGGTTTAAATCTACGACTCTGTTTTATTTGCTGAATCTTCTTTTTATCCTCTTCAAATTTCTGTCTCAGTGAAACTATGTGCTTCATCTTTGATTCTCTGATTTGGAAGGTATAGAAGTTCTTCAATTCTTTTCGTTTATTAGCCTTTTCTTCTTTGGCTAGAATTTTATTTTCTACTTTTTCAGTTCGAGCTATGCTTTGCACTTTGCCACGCTTGGTGACTGTTACCCAACCCTCATCATCTTCCTGTTCAAGCTGCTTTTCCTTTTTCTCAGCTTTCTTCACTTCTTGGTCATACTTTTTCATAAATGTTTCCACTTTTTCTTTCAATACTTTGGACGGAAGCACAGATTCATTGTATTCATCAATCCATTTCTTCATGCCTACTTTGATTGTATGATCTTCTGAATTCATTGGCTGTAGTTTTGTTAGTTTCAAAGCTTTGTCCAAATGTGCTACTTTTTCGAATACAAGATAAGCAACCCTGAATGCAGGTTTTGGGGTTTCTTGTAGAAACTTTTTGACAGGTTTTTCATCAGTGGCACTAGGTTTTAACGAGAATTTTACTGAATTTATAGTACCAGCTTTTTGGAAAGCGTTCGCTATACCTTTTTCATCGGCATAAGGTGGTATGTTCAGTATTATGACGGTACGGCCTTCAGGCTTGTCTGGTGTATGATCTCGGACTGCGTGTTCTTTGAAGTATATGGTGTGTGGTGATTCCGTATCTTCTGTAAGCTTCAATTCTAGAGCTGGAAAAACAGACAGTATACTTATTATAGTAATTATACTAAATAAATTGCGCACGTTGAACATTGTGTTGTGTTATGTTTTGAAACTATTTTCCGAATATTTTACTAACCTTTGAACTCAAGGATACGTTTTGAAGATTTCATATTAGATGTCGCAGGCAATTTCATCACAATATTCACAAGAAATTAATAAATTAACGCACCATTAACGCCATGTTTATAAAATTTGACAATCGAGCGATCGTTCAGAAAAATCCGAAATGTTCTGAAAAGTCACGTTCGTTTCATGGTCAAATGATGGAAAAATATTCTTCTTTGTTTCTTTTTCGATAACCTGCCTCCTCGTTCGAGATTCCACTTATTCTATTTTTCTCCTCTAAAGATGATTTCTAGAAGATTTAGTGGTTTCCTTGTGGTTTTATCAGTAAATAATGAAACATTCTGTGTTTCGTCTAGAAATTCTTGTCTATGCCTTGTTTTTCGCAACGGTCACTGACAGTTTCTCTACTTTTGTCTATGGTATTTACCAGTTGTGTCTGTCAGTTCCGTTTCATCGTCTGTTTTTGCTTGTATTTTGTCGTAATTTTACGGCCATGTGTGGTGATATTTACGTGCCGAACACAAGTTTAAGTGATGCTGTCTACGACAGCAAATAATAAAGTGAAAAACCCAAGGGGTTCGGAGGCAGCAGATGTTCCCGAACCTGAGGAGATCGCGCTCGAAAACACAACTGATGATAAGGTCAGAGGTTATGTTGGTTCTTACGATGCATCTTCCTCGTTCGGCGGGCCACGGGATGGCCGGTTCCGGGGCCGCGGGCGGGTCACGGAGTTCCGGCAGTCTCGCGGCGGCCGGGGCTCCCGCGGTCGGGGCGCCTTCCCGTCCCGCGGCGACCGCGACCCTTCTGACAACTCCTACAAGTATCACGAACCGCTAGCTCCCTCCACCAACGATGCCTGGCCTCAAGGAAGCACCAACAAGTACTACGAGCGGCCTGAGTTAGCCGTGAACCTGCCTGAAGACCCGCGCATTTCGAAACTTTTGCGCCGCTTGTGCGCCGAGGTCGACGTTGACAAATCTCTCGTTATTTGCAGCAAGCTTCAGGATGCTGTGATGATGCCTGAAAATGCGAGATACATTCGCAGATCTTATGACATTCTTGTGGAGTCCCTATTGGATGTGTTGTATGATGCACCAGGCCCAGAGACTAAAGAGAGAGCTGCTGTTGTCTTAGGCAGGATTGGGTATGTGATGGGCCCAGATTTCCGCAAACACCTAGACTGGATTGCTTCAACATATGCTGTTCACAACACTTCAATAAAACATCTACTGATACTCTCTTTCACGGAGACATTCCAACTAGACTATCAGACACCTAATTTGAGTGACTTCTCGGAGATGACATTAGAAAGACTTCAAGTTATAATTGAAGGTACAGATTCTGCTGATGTGTTCATGGCTGCTATAAATGCCATGATTGCTTTGTCAAACTCTTATCCGGATGATTTTGCAAGCCACTTTGTAGATACAGTAGACATACTGGTAGGCTGGCATGTTGACAATGCTCAGCCAAAGAAGATCAAAGAGTTTGCTCTACAAGCACTGTTCAAACTGAGCCGCCACTGGCAAGCCAATGTGGCATTCTCAGTCAACTTGCTTAATCAATTTCTAGAAGACATGCTGGCATATTCAAATGACTTAGATTCAAATAAAACTGAAGAAGGTACTGAGGCAAACTCAGTTGAAGATTGCAAGCAAAAGATAACATCATTCCTCAATGTATTCAACACTGTGGTCAAAAGCTTGGGAGGACTTTTGAGTCCAACATCAACCCATATTGTGACTTGGTCTTTTTTGTCCGATGCCATGTCAAAAGTGCTCCATGTGTTGAAAAAGGCATTGAACGAAGACACAGATTCAGAACTAATACTGGCTGGTAATGAAAGTATTACACTACTTCTACAATATTTACAAGGGAAGTCAACATCATGCTCATCAGCACTCTATGCATTGATTTCAATGGAGATGGGAAGCTACCTGTATATAGACGAAAATGTTTGTCTCAGCATTATTAATTTGATTTCGAAAACTATAAAAGAAATTGCATCAAACTTACCAATAGAGTTCATCACCCAGACTATTGGTCCTGATTCCTTACTGCGCCCCCTGCGCTACTCAAACAGCACACAAATTCAAGAAGGAGTAATGTCTGTTTACAGTAATTTACTAAACTTGAAGAACATCCCACTTCTACAAGAAGCTTACAAGTTTGTATTGATTGATATACAGAACTCATACTCAGTCATAATTCCGGATATACAAATAATACAAGCAGAATATTTTGAAGCTGTGACAAAGGATGATGCTGAAAAGAATATTATCTTCTACTTACAATGTTTATCAGAACTTGCGAATGCAAGCAATTCCATCATTGGAATGTGGGCTTTACAACCAAGCATTCTAGAGATGCTTGCCATTAAAATGTGTCCACATCACGAAAATCTGACTAAAGAGAAACCAGTACTGCAATATGCCATACTTTACTTGCTTTACTCTCACTGCAGAAAAAATAATCACTTCATTGCATCAAGTGACTTGGTCACCAACACCCAACAGAGAGCAAGTGATATATTTGGCTTATCAAACCTCAGTTTGGGAGAAGTATCTGGATCTAGTCCCACTTCTGGACATCTTGCTGTCATATTGAACACATTGAGCATTGTTCTTGTAGAAGACATAGCCAAAGAAACACTACTACTTGTTCTGAATTGGATATCAGACATATTCTGCCAACTGGACAAATACTTGCCTATTGTGAGCATGTCTAAAGCATTCCTGGTATTAGTTACGAACATGTTATCCCTGGCACATAATTTTGAAGATGACATAGTTCTGTTTGTGATGAAAAACTGCCAACACTTGCTGAAGAATAAAAGTTTGACCTGGAATGTTATGATATTAAAAACTATTGCAACTGTTTGCATATTGCATATCGACAATCACAATAAAAATCTCTCCAACATGTGCAAGCAGTTGCTGTTTGAATTACCTTGGGATATTGTGCAACTGGAATTGGATAAACAAGTCCTGAAAGTCTTTGCAAGCAGGAAAATGAGTCTCAGTATCCTAAATAGCGATTCGAAAGTGAATTCATTCAAGGAATATCTGATGAAGGGATCCTTTACCACATTGTCTAATCAGCATTTCAAACTTATCATGGACTGTCTTCTTCAGTTGACACGTGACGAAAAAACCTTTTTCATTGATGCATTTCTTACAACTTGGCCCTTGCAGTCACAAGATGCTGATGAGAACAACTTGCTATTCTTTCGGCAATGTGCGACGAACTTTTCTTCTGTATGCATCGGATGGGCCCTGTCAGAATTGGCACAAACTACTGTGTCTTTAAAACTGAGGACAGTTCTAGGAAAGCCACAAGAGACATTTATGAAAATCGAAGGTGCATTGAAAGGTATTGCCCGAGAGACATCGTCCACGGAAACGAAATATGTAGCTACTGACAATGATAAACTAATTGAAATTGTGATAAACGAACAGATGAGAGCGCGCTGGATTACAGAGTTCATGATGTTTTTAGAGAAGTATATTTACAATGCAGCAGAAGGTACGGCTACTGTGTTACCTACAGTATGCAAACCTGTCAGAACATTCTTTCACACTAACTGGACGACGTGCAGAGATTGGTTGACGAGAGTCCGTCCTGCTGCACTTGCTGTCAGCTTGTATTCAGGACACTTTGGCGCGGCGATTTATCATGCATCGCTGATATTACAAACTGCAGCATCTTCCAATACTAACATTGACATAGAAGCGATTACGATGAGCGTAGCTAGGGCACTTATAAAAGTGCATGAACCGGAGGTCTTACACGGTTTATACGTCTGGATAAAGCACACATTTGACAAGAAATTTCTATGGCTAAAAGGTGCTGCAGAGCAAGCAAATTCTCGTCACGAGCACGCCATAGAATTTTATAAGAAACTGAAGACATCTCAGGAAGAAAAGATGGAAGCAGGAGATAAAACCCATGCAGATTTACGAAGCGCAAAATTCATCGATGAGCAGATAATGGAAAGTTACAAACATATACAAAGTTGGGAGGAAATGCAGGAGTGGAGAGAGAGTACACTTCAAAACAACAAACAGAACTCTCAATGGGATTCCTATACTGCCTTGAGAATGTTTAATGATAATGCCGACATCCCCACTGAACTGTGCAATTGGGATATTCTTGATATTGAATCAAATGAAATTCCGAAGAATGCCTGTTCATATCAGGGAATGATCAACAAAATTGAATCTACATTAGTAGGTACGGCTGTCAATATGTACTACTCTGATTATGTTGAAAAATATGACGGATTGGTAAAAGATTGCGAAACTTTACTAAACTCATGCACTGAAGAGCTGTCTAGAACAAGTGCCATACATTTCATGAAAGAAATTGCAGTATTGCAACTGGCAAATCATGGATTGAGAAATGTGATTAAAAATGGCAAAGTAGTTACAAATCCTTTTAAACCATCTGCGATTAAGGATAATAAATATGGCACGGATCTAAAGAACTTGAGCAGAATTCTGTGGTGGCATCAATACTTTACGAAATTGAATATAACCGAAGAAAACTTGTTTTACGGAGAATGCATACGATTAGATGTCATCAAAAGTGCAAGAAAGAATGGAAACTTGTCCATGGCAAAAAGGGAGCTTTTAAAGCATTTCAAACAGAACTCCGCGTTCCAAATGTGCATAGGAAATACGAGTAACTTAGATGACCTGGGTGAAGTTCTGCTCATGTCTCCAAATACGTATGATTTGGATATCTGGACCTTGAACAATGCGACAGCAATGACAGAGCTTTGCAAGCTGACTTACGCCAAAGAAGATACTCGAACTTCTGCCATCAACTTATGTGCTCACATCTCACTTAGCTTCTCTCAGAGATTGACAATGGGTGAACAAAGCTATGAACTCCGCGAGAAGGGCACTCGAATGCTTTTGACTCTATCAAAATGGGTTCAGATGCAGAATGAGAACGAAAACATCTTAGAAATTGATACACCCTTGACGAAATTGATATCAGCTTTGCCAGAAATCGGTTTGGTTGACAATAACATCTCAGAAAATGTCATACCTGTGACAGACTCCGCAGTTGGAAAGTTACTGCAATTCGGAGTGAATCAATGCCCAGGTCTAGCAAAAGCTTGGGCTAATTTTGCCGCATGGTGCTTTAGATGGGGCCGCAAAATGGTCGAATTCAGTTCCAAAACTCGTGAACAGCTTACTGAGAATGACAAACTTCAAATAGAAAGTGTAATGATTGGATGTTCACCACAAGACTTTGAAGCTGTTTGTGAAATACTCTCTAAGACGAAAGCTACTTGTGACGATGAAGATATTGATTGGAATGAGATAAACACATCTGAAATGATAGAGAGTCAATTGCGCACAGTACCTTCTCTAAGCAATGCATTCCCGGAACATCTTGCATTGCTGGTTGACATTTGGCGCCAAGCTCAAAAAAGAGTGTTTTCATACTTTGAATTATCGGCGGATGCCTACTTCAAGTTCCTGCAACTAATTTGCGCTTCCGATTATATCAATCACAGCGGTGAAAACGCTGTAGTCAATGCAACTTTACGGCTTTTGCGGCTAATTGTAAAGCACGCCATGGAGCTGCAAACTGTACTAGAATCAGGTTTAGCGAACACGCCTACTCAACCCTGGAAAGTCATCATTCCGCAACTGTTTTCACGGTTAAACCATCCCGAGACCTACGTACGAAAGTGTGTTTCTGATTTACTATGTCGTCTGGCAGAAGATACTCCCCACTTGATTACGTTCCCTGCTGTAGTGGGAGCTGTAGAAAGTGAGCAAAGTGATTTGACTGAACTTGGCGTAGTAAAGTCTTACCTTTCAACTGACCCTGGAAGTGGAGAAGACAATATTGAATTGGATGATGCAGGAAGTGAGAAAGTAACCAACAATGAATTAAACTCTTGCTTCTTAGATATGGTAGAAACACTAGCAAAGCAAGCTCCAAAGACGATCCTTCAAGTGAAATTGCTAGTTAAAGAGTTGCAGAGAATTAACCTACTTTGGGATGAACTGTGTCTTGGGACGCTACTTCAACACCATTCCGACTTTAACAAACGTTTGTCACAACTAGAAACAGAAGTAACTAAAGTGAAAAATAATGAAAATCTCTCAGCAGAAGAGAAAGATAAATTAATTAAAGAAAAACATCGCATCATATTTGAACCAGTGGTGTATGTGTTAGAACAGTTACATCAAGTGACATCAGCTAAGCCAGAGACACCACACGAGGTGGCTTTCCAAGCTAAATTCCAAAATCTTATCGTTGATGTAATCGATAAATTAAAGAACCCTACCAATGCGGAAAAACCTACTGAATCATGGGCGCCACTGAAGCAGCTGCAAATAAAATTACAGCAGAAAGTAAACAAAAGAACTGCTTACATACTGAAGATGTCTGACATAAGTCCGGTGTTAGCGGATATGAAAAACACTGTTATTACTATGCCTGGAGTGCACACACATCAGAGAGCGACAAGAGTAACTATCAAGTCTGTTGAAAACAATGTGGCTATACTGCCAACCAAGACAAGACCCAAAAAGTTAGTATTTTATGGATCTGACGGCAAGGCTTACACGTATCTGTTCAAAGGCCTGGAAGATCTACACCTTGACGAAAGAATAATGCAGCTGTTGTCAATTACGAATACAATGATGGCGCGTGATTCTGAGAACAATGACAATCAGACCTACCGAGCTCGACACTACTCCGTCATACCTTTGGGTCCCCGATCTGGTCTTATCAGCTGGGTGGACAACGTCACTGCTTTGTTTGCCTTATACAAGCGATGGCAAAACAGAGAGGCAGCTATACTATCCGCCAAAACCAACAAGACCGTCAATGTGCTGCGTCCATCGGAGCTCTTCTACAACAAACTGAATCCCCTGTTGAAAGAAGCAGGTATTTCGACTGAGAATCGAAAGGAATGGCCTGTGTCGATCCTTAAACAAGTGATGCAAGAGCTAGCGGCGGAGACGCCTAAAGATTTGCTGTGCCGGGAGTTGTGGTGCGGGAGTGTAACCCCAGAACAGTGGTGGCAGACGACACGCCGCTACAGCTATTCAGTAGCTGTGATGAGCACGATCGGATACATTATCGGACTTGGTGATAGACATTTGGACAATGTGTTAGTGGACTTGACGTCTGGTGAAGTGGTGCATATAGACTACAACGTGTGCTTTGAGAAGGGGAAGACTCTGCGGGTTCCTGAGAAGGTGCCTTTCCGGATGACGCCCAACTTGGTGACAGCGCTCGGTGTGACGGGAGTTGAGGTGAGTGACTGCATTTTTTTTCTTTAGGTGTATATTTTGATGACTTTCATATTACGACGAGAATGAACTACTGACTGCATCCTTCAACAGCATTTCGAATCGTGAAATGAGACTAATGATGAGGCAAATATTTTATTTACATGGCAGTAAAATTATATTTTATTTTTCCAATAAAATGTAGCTTTTGTTTGCTAATAGATGAGAAAATGAAAGCTATTTTAAATCGTAATCGTAAAGGTAAGACTTATATTGAGTTTATTCAATAAAAACAGACAAGTTTAATCTTTCCATTTTATAATATTTGTATTGATAAAACTGTTAAACATAGTCATGAATAGAAAGTTGTGATATAATAGAAGTGAATGGAATGCATAAATTGATAATTTGTTCATGACAATCGTTTGACATACTTTTGTTCGAAACCTGCATATCCCTACCGCCCGCCGCGCCGCGCTCAATAAGTAATCTGTGTCCCTTCCCTACCCTATTAATGCCTACTTACTTATATCTACTAACTAACTCATTTTATGAACAATAATAATGATTCATTCGTTCTGCTTGAACTTGAAATTTAATTAGTATGTTCATAAATAATTTCATTATCGTTTAGTATTTCACAACATTTTCGTGTTCTGCTGTTGCATTTGTTTTGATCGTAACAACGCCATCTATGATTTATCTCGTGTTATATTTACTACTTATCAAGGTTAGGCCGGTGTAGGTTTTGCCTGTCTGTTCAACACAAGTTCTTACCACATTTCATAGATGGCGCTACTATTGCAATACTTGTTGCATGCGGGGTCCGCTATTTGAATAAAACACACTGCACATTATTTAATATTTGTATTACATCGAACATTTTAATTACAATTATATCATAAACATCTCAATGTAGTTGACAGAAAACTCTCTTTATTTATATTAAAATTTCTTTATGGCAGGAAACTCATTAGAATCTCTCAATAAAAATTCAACAATAAAGCTTTTTAAAACTTGAGCGTAGAAGGTACCTAGATGCGAAGGGGGTACCTACACTAACAACTTTAAATCCTAGAAGCGTTTCACGTTTCCCTCAAATAACGTCTGTGAACGTTCACTTGATTCACGTATGACACTACACTAAGTCCGGGGGGCGGTTGGAGTTGACGTTGTTGGGCCGGTGCACCGGCGTGGGTCCGTCTGGGGCGTACGATGGGTTCGCATCGCCGCCCTCTCCATCAATATACCCTGCATTCTCGATAATTCGACACCTAGCCGTGTCTGTTTCTCTCTCCACGTATAGCAACCTCGCGGGACGTCCACCGCCAAGACTTGACAGTGCGCTAGGGGCACTTGACCGCGTGATAGAGCCTTCCCTTAAAGCCACTGAACCTCGCTTCCTCTCAGGCGCTGGAGAGCCTCTATACTCCGAAGTGTCCGGTCGTTTACACCGTAGAAGCTTCGCGAAGGCCGCTCTGAAGCCTGCGTTCTTCCATGCGTAGATGAGCGGGTTGATGCCGGAGTTTGACATGGCGAGTGATGACGTCAGCCGATATGCGACGGGGTTGTGTAGAGATTTCACTGGGAGTGTTTGTGCACACGCCACTACCACGAAGGGCATCCAGCATATCGAGAAGGAACCCAGCACTAGGAGTACCACCTGAAATTAAAGAAAAGAAACCATTAAAATACATATTCTAATCTTATAAATCTTAACTCTTACATTCTTTGCTTCCTTCTTTCACTGCGTTGCGTTTCTTTCTTTTTCAATGCATCGCTTTTTTGGCAGTTCTTTTTTAGTTTTATTTCACTTAGAATTTATGTTGCATAGTACGTTGTTGTAAACGTTCTCGCTACTAGTAATCGAATTTTCGCCATGATAGTCCAATTTACATCAACAATGTGTGCTAACAAGTTATTTGTAGAACGGGAGGTACATCGTGCGCTGCATACGTGGGTTATGGTTATGGAGATACATTGAATATTATCTACGCTACCTTATAATTTATGTGATTCACAGAAGTATCAACAGTCTATATATGGTGTCGAATCTACTACCTACCTGAACTATATCTACTTGTAAAAAGTTACTATCAAACGTAGGTATGTTAACGTCGTCAACATGTAATTTGTGTTGTGTACATAATAAGCGCTAACTATGCACGTAATATCGAACACTGACTAAAATTATAGTAATAAAAAATGATGTGATGGACATATTATTTTTTTAACTTGTCAAGAAAGAAAACGCCATCACACATGTACTTGAGTTTTTCGTAACCGGCTAAAGGATAAATCCAAGGAATAGACAGCAACTTTAGCTGTAAATATCTAGTAAATATAACACAAACTTCGGCCGCTAAAGATGTTACCGTCTCATGGCCAGCAGTCGAATTCCTATGAAACATGCGTGGAGGCATTATTTTATATACCTGTATGCTCTTCCAATCGTTCCCTCCAGCCGGGCAGCAGGTGTTGGCACGCATCCTTCTCGCATGACAAGTCGCCTCCCGCCATATCCGCCAGTACAGAATGAACATCACCAGCCAAATTAGCGAGAACATTGGCACCAAGATGAACGTCGTGTACTTCTTTGGCACCACCTGGAATGTTTACGTAATCTTGTCAAAATTTAGCAATTTAAATGTGTATTTCGACCTTATTTCGACGGAGTAGGCATATCAAGAAATTTAAAAACTGATCAACTGAAGAACTGATCTGTAATCTACGTTTTAAAACCTTTGAGGATATTAGTCTTGTCTTGCGCTATTAGGCGGTTCAAAAACTCTGACACCAGGCTTATTTAGGTTGTTCCAGGCGAAAACCCACACGATAAGAAGATGAACAAGGATCTTCATTCGAAAGAAAATACTTATATTTAAGCTAAGCTTTAAGCAATTATTTACATTTTACATAATCAGGACAATTTCTAATATCATTAAACATATTTCGTGTTTGCTTCAAACTAACAAGAGTTTCAGATTTAACTAAAACTTTACGTGTAGTTTGGACTTGTCTCGCTAAACTTGTCTCTCAAGTCTCAACAACTAAGTTGGACAGCATGCGAGTATGTATGTGTTTAAATAACAGATACATAAGTTAGGTCTATGCCTCTCACATGGTAGATAGAGCGTCAATCGCCTAACAGAAGGTTTTTCGCTGCATCTGACCTACTATGCGAAATACTAAAAATATGTTTTGAACGCACCATAATCAAGTCCCTTCGCTGACATTTCTAGTAAGCCCGGGAAGATAAAAAGCTTCTACAAGGAGTTTGTACCTTTCTCTTGAAGGAGAAGGGTATCTTAGACTCCACGTGTCTCAATATTAGACTATCCCTTATATAATTATCAATAATTTAAGTGACATTGGCAGAATTGTGACTACACAATTCTACAATCTATGTCTATTTATTGACGCTAGTATCGCATAGAAGGCAAACCCACATTCTCATTAAAACTAATATTGATTCCTACGAACAAAAATTGATTCCCAGGGAATTAGTTGATGTATTTTTTATCTTCATTATTTCCAACTCAGCTGTCTATTATTAAGCAGTTATCGTTTTAGGGATAAAGACAATACGATAAGAATCGCTAATCACGTGTGATATCTGATGTCAGGGCCGCCGAGTGGATTCAGTTACTAGGACTTACGAGTATATAAGTGCAATCCTGGTACACACAGGACATGTTAGTACCTTTCAAAAATTCTCTGTAGATACATTAGCAGATTGCTTGGCAATGTTTTTTAATATTTTTGGAGTTAGGCATGGTCTGAAAGTTTTTACTTTAGTTTGGTCGCGAAATGCCCGTGGTCGGTAAAATTATAAATTTTACCCACCATGTGCATCTCGCAAGCGACGCCCTCGTGCCAGTCGTTCCAGAACATAGGGATGCAGCTGATGCAGAGCGCGACGGACCAGGTGGCACTCATCAGCACCCGCGTCACCAACTTCGTCATGTACCGGCTGTAGTGCAAAGGGTGCACTATCGCTATGTATCTGTAAAATATCAGGGGTCTTGTTTTAGTGGCTGGCAGACAAGCTTCGATGTCACAAAATAATAAATCCAAGAATCAGCTGGGTTCAGTCACGTTATATTTGGTATTCCATAGAAAAAGATTCCGTGCGTCCCATAGCGTGACTGGCTCGGTACCAGCTATTTCTGTACTTTTATTTCTTCGATTTGAAAGTCGTTACAATTACACAGACATACCTATCTACGGCTATTGCGATGATGTTGTAAATGGAGGCGAGGCACGCCAGTATGATGAGGATGAACCGCATCAGGCAGGACCACTTGATCTTGCCGAAGTCGTTGTCGAGGTAGAAGACGAGGTGGTAGGGCAGCGTGAGGCCCACCATGAGGTCGGAGATGGCCAGGTTGAGCACGAACTGGTTGGAGACGAGGCAGGAGAGGCGGCGTGACAGCGTCACGGCCATGATGGTGAGCGTGTTGCCGCTGATGATGAGCACGATGAGCGCGCCGTCCAGGATGCTCCACGTCCAGTAGTTGTACAGGTCCGCAGTCTCCCGCGTCTCGGTCGCATTGACCCACCCCCAGTCGCTCCCGTTGCCCAACACACCGTCCATACCATCGCTGGCGGCGGTCGCCAGCGCCCCCCACTCTGACGAGTTCGACGTCGTGTCGAATTCTCACGCGCACATCTCAAGTATCACTCGCAGTGTTCACTCGCGTTGTGTCCGAGTCCCGTAATGATGTCACTTGTTCGCGGCACATTTTCGATTCACGTTCCGGTCCGGAGTTCCGGGTACCTGCAACGAAACAGTTTGTTAGGCAAATTAGTGGTGAGTGAAGGTTGCATGCGAGTTGTGCGGAGCCACTCTCAAATGCATAGCGGCGTGTGGCAGCGCGCGGCGGTGGCGCGGCGGTGGCGCGGCGGTGGCATAGCCCCCCGCTAATTAATCTTGGAGGACCCTCGACTCCGCTTCGCGCCTTTCTAAATCACATTATGAACTTTTCCAAGGGACGGCATCCGAGTAACTCTGCCACTACTGTTGAATTATTTATGTCCAGTATGAGACGAGCTTTGTCAGTTTGCAGGCAAATCGATTGGCGCGCCTCTATAAATGAATTATTTCCAGACGCCGAAGGCCACGTGGTGGCTCGTAAAGTTAGTTCGATACAAGTATTTATTATTATCCCCAAGGGAAGGTCCTTGAACAGATTTGAGAAGCCTACATTAGTTGCGCTCGTGGTTTACGAAAATACAATACACTTCTTTGTTATTGTAATTTAGAAGTTTCGGAATAGTTCTATTCTTGTTATTATAGATTAGTGATAAGTTTCGGTAGCTTTATTGTTATTTAAAAATAAATACTGCGATTGCCAGTTACATTAATCATTTTCAGATAAATGGTGTCTGGAATGTTTCAAATAAACTTGGCTCTTGATTATAGTTTAAATTTATTTGTAAAGTGATTGTTAGTGATGAAATATGTAAAGCGCCAACAAACAGAGCTGCTCAGGGCAGCTGCTGGCGTATCTGAATTTCAAATATGGGCAGATCAAAGAGATAATGAACTCACTAATTTATTAAACAACACTTAGCATTAGCACTTTCATTCGTTACCCGTTCGTTTTATGCAGCAAAATCAGAATCAAATACAACTTAATTCAAAGAAAGATATAACAGAAAATATCCAATATATTCACCGCTCAAAGTATTTTCTTTATATTGGTATTAAAAATTTATACGACTGCTTATTAGAACGGTAGCAAAAACTGTAACCTAAAACGCGTAAAGGTTCCTCACCTTGAATTTCAGATGTAGGTACCAAAAAAGGGCTAGGTATAAAACAAATTCCAAATGTATTCCGTAGGTCGAGTGAGCAATAAAATTATATATTCACGGCAGTTATTCCGATTTGAGTAGAGCGTTCAATGTTAATCGTACTGGATAAATCCAAGTTTTGCGGTAGGTTTTGCCCAAATCTTTATGACGCTATGCGGATGTGTATCGATTAGTTCACAAACTTCACGAACCTTTAGAGTTCGATGCCCGCTTGATGCTAATTTGTATTCGCCCAATGACACTGTTTACGTGAACGAAAAAACTGTTCGACTTGGCATAACCGCTTATCTTAGCTGTCAAATCGGGTGGAAATTTCTATCGCTCGCTGAAGGAGCGATAAATTCACGTTCGATTACTTTGCTAGATTTATGCGTAGGGCTTCTGGAGAATACTAATTCCATCGCTCAGTCTAACAGCAAATATTTACTGGAACATCGCAAAATCCCTTAAGAGGAGACTACGTGAACAGCTTTTCATACAAACGCTCTACACTAATCAATTTTAATAAAACAATTTTCTGAAAATAAGCTCAAGACAATGAGAAATGCTGTTGAAGGATGCAGTCAGTAGTTCATTCTCGTCGTAATATGAAAGTCATCAAAATATACACCTAAAGAAAAAAAATGCTTAAATGGTTTAAAAATATATGACCTCCACAGTATTTCTATAGGGCTTAGAGTAAAAATTTTAGGAATCGGTTGCGATTTGACGGAGGGATTAGTGTAGAGCGTTTGTATGAAAAGCTGTTCACGGAGTGTTCTCTTAAGCTCTAAACACAGTGATAGTTGCGCGGTGGAGTTGTAATCTGGTTGAAAATCGGGTTGTATTGTGGTAGGACATCAACTGCGGATTATTAGGGTGCGTTCAGACAGTTTTGATTAATGAAACAATTCGCTGCGATTGGTTAGATTTGGCCGCTTTTACCGCCATGACATGACATACACTCACTCACTCTTCGAAGTAGTGCTGTGATTAGTCCATTAGTAGATATGGCATAACCACACATTGTTGAATAACGTGCTATACGTTAAAAAAATCAGTTTTATTAGAAAATTGTAAGATAAAAGAATGTACACGTAAAATTAAAGAATTTCTTTCGTTTCCCCTGCCGAGGCAACGTATTAAATTTTAAATAGACATGAAAGTCTTTACTTTCGCGTATACATTATAATTCATTATTTTTCTGAATCTGTTCCTCAGAGATTTCCTCAGTAATCTGGCTAAAGTTATTCAAATTTAATTTATTGTAAAGCGCGCGTAATACGTAGGTACGTACAGAATAAAGGGTGTAAGGAATGGAAAATTAAATTTAAACTAGTTTCTCAGTCTAGTCTATAAAACTGATCAACTTTTACAAAGAAGTACTTCTGAAAAAAAAAGAGAGAAAAATAAAGTGACCACTTTGATCAGACATTTAGGTAACAAGGGAAGATAAAAAAAACTGTTTTCATTTATCAGAAGAATTTCTTCGTCACACTTTCGTTGACTGAGCAATCCTTTTCAGTTTACGGTACGCCGTCTCTTACACCTTAAGAGTTAGGGCGAGAGCAATGTTGTGGATTAATAACTTGTGTTACATTATTTATGGACTTCAGTCATCGACATAGATCACGTAGCTACTACACCGCAACCCTTCGGAATATAAACTGTAGTAGCTAATCCGAGAAATAAATAACATTGAGTCAGTTCGTGTTTATAATAACGACAATGTACCTAGTGCGACTAGTTATTAGAAAACTAGAGATTGTCTATTAATACAAATCTTATAAACTTCGAGAATATTTTTTTAAAGAATCTTGTTCTAAAACTACTGAAACTGAACTTATTAAATAATAAACTACTGCATATCTTATATCTAACTAACATGGGCGGCTATCCCGTGGGAATGAAAAATTTTCTCCACACTACGCAGCGAGACTGATCTCAAAACCTAGTATTTCATACATTTACAGAATGAATTTCCTCAATCTCATCATCACATTCAATTTACTAAAACGACACGTAAGAAATGTACAAAGACTCACAACACAACACACATTTCACCCGAATAATATTATAACGAGTACATCTGGAAGGTATACAATAGTACATTGTTTAACGAGTGGAGAACATGACCGATTCCCACGAGGGTGTAGTTTGAGGCCCGAAGCGTAGCTGAGGGCCTCAATACACACGAGTTGGGAATCGCATTTTCTTCCGAGTTATACATAGTGCTTTATACTACACCTATGAGGAAAATATAATTAAAAATCCTTGTAAAATAAAGAATGATATCACTTACATGAGGAGATATCTTAAGAACATTTGAAGTGTCATCATCCATTCGAACAGAACACAAACAAACATAACACATAATAAATACAATTACACATTACATCGAAAACACTAAAAACTTTATTTACATTGAATAAGTCAAATAAATCAAAGAACGAAAAAGAATTCGTGCGGACATGTTGATTTTACCATATTTTTTACTTAAAAATATAAAAGAGGCAAATGAAGCTAAGCACATACTGCCAAAAAATGTAAGTGGCCAGTATCATTTTGTGGGCTTCGAGATACAAACTTTTTGTGTTTTGGCATCCGCCTGTTTCTAGTTTTGAATAATGAATTTAAAAAAAAATAAAGGAGGGGAGAAAATACTTTCTCCCCTAGGGGAGAAAGTAAATCCCATACATTTTTGCCGCCCGCATATTCGTTCGCTTGGATTTACGGACTTTCTTCCCTTTTTTCAAGTAAGAACTAATATACTTTGCGAATAGGTGTAGTATAAATAATATTATTCAATCAAGAAAAAAGATGGAGCATTAATCAAATTGCTAGAAACGCAACTTATGGTAGGTATAGGTACTTCCCTGGTGGACTGGGAGCCATGAAAACACAAAGAATATTCTAGCTACCTCCCGTAGGAAGTCAGTTTTTAGGAAGGTTGTTATTTCGTTGCCGTTTTGCCTACCCTGTAAGTAATACAGGCGTGACTGTATGCAACATATGGACTTCTAGAATCTAAGAGTAGTTAATATCTAGATGGCGTGTTTGAACGGTATAAAAATGCAGTGGAATCTAGTATTCTGATCACAAACGCTGCACAAGAAGGCCGTAATGCCCTTTGGATAATTCGTGTCGTGATCCGATGCGAGCCTAATTCTAACGCTACAGACGTCCGATAGAAGGTGGATAGAAGCAATTGTTGCGTATGATGGCCCAATACTTTGCTGTGTAATAGATGCGTGACTGGGAATGCTAATATGTGTCTGACCAAGATTCGGTAAATGAGCACCTACCTCTAATGTCAAGCAACGTCTTGGAAGAAAATCCATATTAGAAGAATCGTATAAGTAAAAACTTTTATGTAAGCCACCACCTTCACCTATAAAAAAAACTAATGAACCAACCCTTCATGGGAATATATCAAAATCTGGAACTAAAGCAATATGGAGTCTTATTCAAAATTCCCGTCATAAGTTTGCTAGATTCGCTCTTCCTAATCTAGAATGCCCCTCACATCTCTTTAGAAGTCATATTATCTATGTTATAAACCGACTTCAAGTTCCCTATAATTTCATGTTGTAAAGACAGGCTAGACCTAGGCTATCTATGTCACGTATTGCCTACAGGCTGCGAGCATCGATTAGCCGTGCATGCGACGACATAGCAAGGAGTGCCGCAATAAATGGAATTACTCTGTAATTGACCTGATTTATTGGAAACCACGGGGAGGTAGATATTCCAGGAATCAGACATTCGGGGAGTTTGACGTCATAGACTGAATTGCAATTAACAGTGAACTCAAGAATTTGTTGCGATTAATTAATATGGCAGCTTCTTTGTAACAAGTCTCTGGAGACAACAGATTACTTCATCGCCTCCTCAATTAAACTTGTACACGTGTAACCAAACATAGCCCTGAACGCGTGACAACAATGTCCCAGAGTGTCAGACAAGCCAGGACATTTTGCATGCTTTCCTGATGTGTGCCAGATTTAATAGGCCCACTGTATGATATGAAAACCACAAATTACTTTAACGACTCCTCTAAGTAAATCAAACTTGTTATAACTAAACATAGCTCAGGAGCCGCATTTTTGAATCACTCGAATCTATATGCAAAATTGTAAGGAAATCGAATACGAATGCTACTCTTTCGTATGCGAATTCGATTCGAGTGATTCAAAAATACGGCTCCTAAACGCGCGACATGACAACAATAGCTACCCGAGAATCTGACAGGACATTTGAATGCTCCGTCGGTCGCGTCGGCTCTTTCCTTGCGTTTGACAGGTTCTATACACCCACGCGAGTTGATCGACGCTTCACCGCGGCTTCACGATGTATCAATCAGGGTACAGTGAACATTGATGACAACAAACATGAAGGGTGGATAAAGCTTTTGGAAAGCTTTCATAACGGAAAGAAAGAGTCGTTGCTTGAAAACACAGGTGAAAATCAAATCCTGTCCGTGTCGTATTTCTGGATTCTTATTTTGTCGCGTATGGAATTGAAATAGCACTCCTATTGGCGCAAAATATACTCAAGAATCAACTGACAAAAGTTTAGGGGCATTGAAATAAAATAAGATTGTTGTTAGATAACTGCGGAGACAAGTTTTAATAGCTTTAAAGCGAGTGACGTCACGCTCGAGGCGATCCAAACACAAGGAAAACTCGGACTCCTTCCAACAAACCGACCATCTTTTGTATGTGAACTTTGAAATACGAAAGAATGTTCTCGGCGAACTGTGATCCAACTAGTTAGCACCTAGTTTTAAACTTAAATACCCAAGGATTTTAAGTTATTAACACATTCGCTGGCGAAAGGGGCATGAACAGAATTAACAATACAGGTCTGTTGAGAATACCGAACTAAGTTACAATCCCGGATTTCAGAGATGGAACGGTACACGTGAATGAGCTCTAACTATTATGTATCGCCGGATTATCACAGATGAATCAGAGTAGAAGCTTGGTAACAAAGCATATATATCCTCGTCAGTGTTTTTGGCAATCCTAGCTGCATGATTGTAATCATTAATAAACTTCCAATGTTACACATTTTGACAATGTTCCTGATACAACAGTTATATCTTTCAATTGAACAGGTACGTACACAGTGTGAAATTGTTTGCAGACACTTTGTTGAGACCACTTAAAAATACAAAGATTAAATATCACACAATTAAATTACGATGAATTGAAAAACAATATTAAATGGAGTTCAAAACAAGTAATGTTCCAGTAGATTAAAACATTGATAGAAATCTTGATGTAAATAAACATTTTAGTTATTCAAGTTGGAAAATTACAGGTGTATAGAAGAGTTAATGTTATGAGTCGGTTTAAAAATGCTACACTATCATGTAATCGTTATGGATCGATTGCCACGAAGGACATACCGCTACAAAATGACAGACCAAAAGTACGAGGTCAGTGTTGGCCATATCATGCTTTGTTTGTTTAATCACTTAAAAAATAAACAGCCATTAAGTGCAGCTATAATTGCAAATACAGTACAGGAAAGATACGGATAATAATTCCGTGTTTGTGTAAATTTTCGCGGTCATAAGCCTAAAATGGGCAAAAGACCAAATTCTGTTGCACATGATCTCATAAAGGCTTTGCCGTGTTTTAATACTTAACTCTTATTAACCTACTTCCAAGCTCAGCGTTGCATACTCGGGGGAAATATTATAAAGAAACGTGCTCAAGAAAATGGTGTTTACAATCGCGTATGGAACGCAACCTGCATTTTGCTAGCGTGGCGACTAAACAACTATACCAGAGGCTAGAACACTTTATGAATGTTGGATAGTCGCGGTCGAGTCTTTTAGGTTCTGCCGTATTTTAACAGAACCGCCGTCGAATCTGTGATGTTGTCATTGTCAGCTGTGGGTATGTCATCGAGCAAACATTGACTTACTAAGTGGCACGTGTCGCGGCTTCTAATCGTATTGAACTCGCAAACGATCACACGACCACCAGTTTACGCAATTCGGTCGTCACGAGTAATTATAGTCCTGGATGTCGCGACGGAAATTTCTGCGCACGATCATAAGATCTCCAAAAAGACACATACATAGGATCACGCCTTTATTCCTAATGGGGTAGGCAGAGCGTCAGTCAAAGACCTAAACAAAGTTCGGTCCGCCACTTCTGACAAATTTTGAGAGCACTTTGAGAGTTATCTCAGATGTATCTGTGACCTTAAATTACAACACACTGAAACCCTTGAGGGTTTTAAAAATCAAATCCCTCCAAGGATTCGAATCTGGTGATTTTTACAGCCTGCCCGGGAGGAGAAGTAGCTGACACTGACACAATTTGTGTTTTTCTATCACTCCCAGTCCAGCATGAAAGCAAATCGAGACCTGCACTAAAATATGCAAAAGCCGTTATCCCCAGATGGTCTAAGCAAATTTTATGCAAGCACATGCGCGTCGGCGGAACGTTCGATTCCACTTGAATATCTGCTGAGAGTTTAATTAAAAATCCCAAGATTCATAATGGATTCTGTAAGGTCAGGCAAATAGCCCTCTGGCCTATTAAATTCTAAACGGAGCTAACTAATATCGGTTGCAACCCAGATATTGCAGATATGCGGCGTTCCTGAATTATTGTTAACAATTACTTCTAGTAATATTTCCTCTACTTTACGACTCTTAGGCATGAGGTCATTTTGTATGTTCTAAAGTTCTAAGAGGCGACGCGACGTTGTTAATTCTTCTGGCTTCTAATTGCGACTCATTCGAGTTGATCTTAGTTAATCCGTTTGGGAATAGATTCGTACTTGGGATCATTTGTTTGATTTAGCCGACGACTGTCCGTACGTTTGGGATTTACCGGATTTTCAATGTTTGTTTTTGCTTTTCCTCTGCAAATTCAAAAGTTCTCGGCACTGAATTTACGAAGAGGAAGTTACGATTGCAGCACGATGTTTCACACATTGATATATCGCTCACTATCTTACTATTTGCAGTCCCGTATCGTTTTAGAAGCGTTTTATATTCCTAAAATCACTATTACAAATGAACTTGAAGAGAATAGAGTCTCTATTTTGGCGCTCAACAATCGCGTCTTGAATTTGGAAATCTCACTGGTATTGTCACGCAATTCATTCATTTGTGAACCGGTGACATTGTGAGACGCTTAGGGACAAGTGTTAACGAATTAGTGAAGTCGCAAACGAGCTTAGCGTCGTGAACAAAGAAAGGAGAAATTAAATAGAGTTGGAGAAATTCTTCCATACTTGTGTGGGGGCGACAAACATAGAATATTACAGTTGCTTGTCTTCTGGGCATACTGTAGTAGTCGGTAACGAGGTTTTCATTGTATTGCATTTTAAGCGAAAGGATGACAAACTATTACTATAAAAATACACTGTTCAATCTTCCTAAAATGTCCCGCAAAACTTTGTCAGACGTTGTGAAAGCGCCCTTGTATAAGGTTTATACGCTCTGCCTACCCAGAAAAGGGTACAGGCGTGACTGTTTTGTGGAAACTAGTACAAGTAGATAGACGTCGACAGGAACACAGTATAAAACAATCTGAACATGAGATGTATTGGACTTGGCTCCCCATGGGACGGGTGGAAATTACGTTAACCCCCAGCTTCATTACAGCGCGCACAAAGGAGGCTATATCGGAACTTGATAAAGAAGAAGAAATTACAAAGTCCGCGAAACAATACACACTGGGGAAATAACATTATATAACATACTCGTACTGTACTCGGACAAAGTGAAATGTCGTTAAAATAGGCCCTCGGGCCTGAAGGCTACATTCACGTGTTCTGAAATACTATCGCACACTTAGAATTAGAAGCTGACCTCTCCGAAAAGGGAATATTATAACAAAAATCTGACTCCCAAATCCGATAATCTTCTAACGAAACGTTATGCAAATACGAACAGAATTTTAGATGGAAAATGGATTTAGGTACCTGCGAGATGTTTCAACATTCCGACGCGATTTTTAAAATTCTGGAACATTCTTATATACGGCGTCGAGCGGCTGTTACTCAGGCCTGTATCCCTTACTGGGTAGGTAAATCATCGACGCCTTACTGAAAGCCGCAGGGTGAATTCAGAAATAGTGCTCATGGTATTGCTGTAGTGACAGGTTGACATTGACAGCCTATCGCCTAAATTACAATAAGCCATAATAAGTCATCGCATTCCTTCATTGAATTTTTCAATATCGTGAAAAAAAGCAGCTGGTGCGATCTATTTTTTATCGCTCCCAGTCCAGCATGAAAAAACGGTTATATTCCAGTTTTATATGTCTAGCCAGGTAGCTAAAAGACTATTTCAACGACGGAGCGATATCGTCTTAATCCTAGCAACTACCGGACAATAAACGTAGTATCTTCCCCCTTTCCCCTCTCCTCGCCCCCCCCTGGACACCCTTCAGGAAGCTGTTATTGGCAGAGAGAAGACCACGTAATATACAGGATTGTATCTTTTTTCTAGCTGGAGGACATCTTGACCAAACATTAGAAAAACAAATACCAAGGAATTTGAAAAAAAAACAAACAAATGGAATAACAATCGTAGTAATTTTGGTATAGCAGTAGTAATGTATGTACTACTACCACGTAATAAAATAAGCCATTAGTGTATTATTTGTAAACAGATTTTACTTATGAGATTTTATTAAATCTTAAATTAGCATTTTTTAAATGTATTTCTTATAAAATTAAATATGTCGGATTTATGGCGAATTTATTATGTCTTTCTTTCATATTATATGAAATAAAATAGCACTGTGTCGCTAGGTATCAGTATGTCCTCCAGCAAAAAAAAAAACACTAAAACATGTTACCGTATTAAAAGCACCATGTATAACTGTAGACTGTGAACATTACCTTTTTACACAAGCCCTGTTTGACTGCGTATGTCCGCGTATTTACTGTCGCAAAAACAACACACATGCATTGTGCCCCGTTATATGATTTAGGACGATAAAACAAACGTACCCTCTTGATAAATACGATGTCATTCATGGGATAACTCGCCTTTGTACTTTTTTATGTTTTGCCTTAAGATTTTGTTCCGTTTTTTGGGTTGAGCTCATCTCAAATTGAAATAAGGTGAAGTATAGTGCTTTATTATGAATCAAGAGCCTTATTTCATTTTGTAATATCTTGACTTGAGCTGCTCTGAACAAAGCTAAATTCTAAACAGGTGAAATTTACATTAGTTTTTTTTACAAAGTCCATTTATACATTCCAGTTTTATTACTACACCGTAATATGGATTACACAGGGAAAGAATAATAAACAAAAATAAACATATTTAGTTTAGGTATATTTCAATATGTACCTAAAAATGCACAATTTCTGTGCTTGAATCTACATGTGGTTTTTCAAATTGTAGCATCACACATAATTGGTTGTTTCAATATGCAAATACACGATATACCTATTTACACGAATGGCCGAAATTACCATCTTAATGGGAGTACAATTAGTGGTTTTGTTCGATCATTAATTTAATGAGCCTGAATCAAAAAGTAAAAAAGAGAACCGACCGCATTCTTAACAATATTTTTAATTTTCGTATCCTATTATTTTCAAATAAAATGTACTCGGGGTCACACACGCTATAAAAACTTCTCAATTGATGTAATAAATCAAGCTGTTTAAACTACAAGACTTGCCAAACAATTATAGACAAAGGTACGTAAAATATGAGAAATAAATAATATCGAGTTCTTGAACGTAATCTTTCTAAATTATGCGAAATAAAATAGTGCATTCTTATACTAAATTATGAGAAATAAAATAGTGCATTCCTAATTTCCTATACCTAACACTTCACTGAACATAACCTTATTTTTGACGTTATCGGGTAATAAACAAAAGCTAACGGAAAACACATTGTTTCTGAATGAATAGAAACCCCGAAACAATACCCATAGCGGACTTACAATAGATTTAAATTATTATAACAAACTCGAATAACAAATCAAACTTTTGATGGTAATTGGCTTGACTTGTTTGTTTGTACTGAAAACCATAATGTAGATTCAAAAGAACAGTTAGATATAAAAGTCAAACAGTCATACAAACGAAGTTAAACAAAAGCTATTAAAATAGAATACGGACGAAAAAAAAAAAATTACTCCGCCACGTAATTCATTGGATTTATATAAATAATGGCTTATATCTTAGATTTTTTTTTCAATACTTGGAAATGTCTTGAAGATTAGTTTATAAATCTGTTTGCATATAACTATCGACTCTCCAAACCATTCTAATATAATTGTTTGATTTACAATTTAATATTTACTTTTTGCTTATCTTGCTGGTTTTTTCACATTTTCAGATTATTGTTTCGAAAAAAATTGCTGTGTGTTTCTCTAATCTAATACATCTGTCAACATCAATGTGATTTATATCATTCCTTTCAATTACTTTTTCTTCTTAATAAAACATCCAATATTTGGCACGAGTATCAGCTGAAAAAAAGTCTTGTAAGAGCAAGGCATTTCTCAAGTTTTTTTTAATAAAAGGCGATCAAATACTGTAAGTGAAATATGTGAGTTTGCTGCGAAAGCCTGTTTCATTATGGGCTTAGATTGTCTAAATGTCTGTGTACTGCATGTATACTTCCACATACATACTTACGTACATCTTCATTCAGGTATATTACATGCTGTCTGCGTATATCTGTGACCTTGAACTTCCTCTAAAAACTTTTCTCATTTTGATTCCTACTTGTGACATAGTAAATTTCTCTTGGAAATACTTATTACCATCAACTTTCTCCGACAAATGGCGGTTTGATGATTGTTTTCCACAGTTATTGAGCCATTTACCTGTACAAGTCCCTAATAAGATTCGATTATTATTTATTTATTATAGTCTTCATTTCCCTCTTTTGGCATTTCTGAATTTTTCGTAACTTGTATATTTGTAGGTTTACGGTTGGCTTCCTTCCTTACGTGATAGATAAGGTATTGAAATAAAATGTAATATCACTTTTTTATCTTATTTCTTTTCTAAAGCATTTAAAAGGTTCCCCGGTGTCTGAGTTCAGTTTCAGCGTATTAAATGTATAAAATATAATTTAGATATTCTGCAATAATGTTCTTTTATAGCGTTTAGATATTGCTTGTTATTGCTTCTTTACGATGATGTGTTTTAATGGTTTTACACATTGCGACATTTTATCACTAAATGGTATCACCACAGGTTCTGAATGGTTTTAATTGATAAGCTTGGGCTAAAACTATTTCAAATCAATCATTGCAATTCTTGTGTCAACATTTCTTTCTTCGTGCATGTTTTCAACGTCTTATTTCATCATCATACTTGTTTACCCATTAGGATTCCACTGTTAGACAAAGGCCTCCTTTTCTTTCCATGATCTGCTAGGAACCTAAATGTTCTACGATATCATCTAGTTGCCAATCCTTGGTATCACCTTACCGATTTAAGATATCGTTCTCAATTTGCCGAATAGCCTGTCTGATCCAGCCCAAAGCCTTCCTGTGTAGAGGTAAATTGGCAGTGATCACGTTTTATAGGCAGTAAAACCATTTTGTGGCTCCCCGGCCGTTACGTATATAACTCTGATGTCGACACGATCGGTTCTTATTTCAAAACTCCGAATACAACGTAAATTATTTGTTCCTCAGGCCAGAATATTTTTAAGAACAAGGCGTGAAGAAAACTACCTAAATTTGGAAGATTTTGTGAATTTGAGGCGTGACCAAACCTACATAATTTCGCGTGACGAATGACTGCTGAATTCCTGCTAGGGACCGTCTGTCTTGCACCATTTTCTCATCAGATTCCAAGCTTGCTTTCAGTGCTTTTTACAGTGGCTTTTAAATGAATTTGCTTTATCGCAGAATCAGTCACTTCCGACCTAAAGTACGCATACAATTTAAACTAGTTCTTTTATTTTTTTTTATTTCCTGTCTTTTTGATTAGTTTCGTCATCCATGGATATAGTTTTCAGAACATTCAAATTTATAGTTCTCGAAATATTAGTTTTACTGCCCATCGCCAGGAATCTATAGATTCCTCCGATTCGTTATTTATGGCTAGTGGTGAGATAAATTGGAATGCGAATGTCGAAATTGTAATAACATTGATATGGATAGAACTGAACTGATTGATTGATGAAATGTTTCGTCACGGAGATAAATCTGTTTTATGTAAAGATATTGTAAACGGTATAGTAAACTAAGTTTTTCAAGATTGTTTACAGTTTGCTCAGGCTGTGCTATGCATGCTAAATCACCTGTCTGTCTAATAAATAAGACGTTTCACCCTCTGTCCCGGTCACTGATTTGGGATAGCATTTATTGTAAACCATGTCAGAGTCCTATAACGTAGTCAAAAACCACTGTTACTTGATTTCAGCAGGATTTCCTTCGAGCCTTCAATCCACACAAAAGAAAAAGAAATTATTCAAAGAAATTATCAATATTCCTAAAGCCCCACTCACACCGGCTCAAATTACTAAATCTCCTATCACACTGACTGGAATGAACATTCAATTATGCGAGTGATTTTACAGAACCGCTCCTCTGAGTCATATTGATACACTCCTAATTGAATTGGTAATCCTAAATTGAACACAAAATTGTTTTAGCGAATTTCGATAGAATTAAAATTCGAATGCGTGTAAGCTTTTATAGAATCTGTTAAAGTGATATTGTGTTTTAAAAATATATGGGACTTTTGCTATAAGTCAGTTACCCTCTATAATTTATTTTATTAAAAAAGTTTGTAGCTTCTAAGTGTATTGTGCATCTGAGTTTATTTTAACTAAGCGTGCCAAGAAATTGGCATACATTCAAAATATTATCCAGACATCTTGCACTATACTTGGATAAATAACTGTTTCGCAACTTTGAGTTATCTTCCAGTAAATAATAAACTTCTGTCTGAAATGAACAGTAAACACTGTTAGTTAATATTTGTCCTAAATGTTTTGATTCGGTTTCTCGTCATTGAATGTTTAATTGGAAATATCATTGAGTATTTATTGGATTAGGTAGTTATTGTACCTTCACCTTAATTTTCTGAATATGGGACTTGATATTGTCCAAACGAAAACTATAAAATCGATCACCTGATTGATTGATTATCTTCCACTAGATTTCCACCCGCAGTTTCAACCGCGTTAAATGAGTTTTCCCGTGGAAATTAAGGTTTTCCCGGGGTGAAAAGTAACCTATATCGTATTTCAGGATTAAGCCTATATTATTGTGTGCTAAGTTTCATACCGATATCCGTCAGTAGTTGAAGCGTAATTGACTAAACATTAAAAAAACCAAACTTTCACACGACGTTTTATATATTAGTAGGAAGGATTCATTCATTCATGTATGACCTTTGTACTATTAGGTTAAAGTTGTTCAGTTTGATGATTGAATCTTGTAAGTTGTGAATTTTCTGAATGTGCAGTTTCACGTTCACTATCAAATATTGTTCAAGTTTAAACTCCAACTTGTCAAGATTGAATTTGAAACTAAAGTCAGGCCAACTTTGCGTACTGGGACATACATTAAACTCGACTAATGTGTCGATTTAAGTTCTGACTTTAATGCACGTAAGTTCACCTAAGTGGCTGGCGGTTGACTTGCTAACTCAAACATTCAGTGGGTACTGGGGAGGCAATCAGGGCACGTGGTATAGTTAACGACGAACATCTTGGGCAATGACCTAGACTCATTGCGCGCAAACGATTTTAGATCATAAACGAAAATAAAAAATAGTATCCAAGCGTCGAGTTAACGTATTTCGAGATTAGTATTAATCCAAGCTAGACATAAACATTTTACTGTAAAAAATTGCATTTGCATTCGTGGATGTACCTAAATAGGTAAATTACAAGTTAGGCTTTATCTGCGCCTCGGAGTGCATGTTGATCAGACAACAATTTAGCATGATATTTCCAAGAAAAATACAACAATACAGCTTGAAAATTGTGACAAGTACGCCAGGCTAGAGCTCAAAGCTATTTTGCGGCTTATTAACCCCTGACAATAGGGGTGACCTATCTAAGTGATAATATATAGATCTATATCAAAATGATAATATAGAGGCCGAGTAGTCTGAAGAACTAATTCATTTCATTAATGTATTTTCCAATACAGCCTATCAAAATGGACAAGAACCTAAAACAAACAGGTCCTAAACGAAAGAAAATATTAGCGTTTCTCGTCCACAGTTTAATAAATGATAGAACTACTCATGGCATTTTAGTTTCAGAAAATTGGCAAAGTGCTGTAATAATTTCACTAATATTAGATGGAAAACAAAGTTACACCTGTCTGTCTCATTCACACAAAGTATGTTTTACCGAGATAAAATTTCTAAATAATTGTCCAGGAAAATAATATTGAATGCTATCTGTACTTTGACTCAAATGGACTTGGCATACTGACTTCCATATAAACTTATTATAAAATAGACTATATTAAATAGAGATACATGATTAAATATGTGTGCATTGTACCGTGGTCCATTAGGTACAGCCATCTGCTGGATAATGCACAAATAAATTTAGCCGCCATCTTTATTACAGCGGCTAAGCCAGCACGCTCCGCGTCGCGAAATAACGATCAACTTATTGCGGTAAAAATGCTCATCAAACCGTGCTACCTAAAAAAGAGGCCACTAAAATTTACTCCCCATATTTCTATAATAAGTTTTTTTTATTGATCTTGATTCTGGTCTAGGTCAAAGTCGACAGGCAGTCGAGAATCTAGCTAGATACCCAGAAGTCACTCTTACTTTGTAGAGTTTAAAGTTGTATCATTCGGCATATCGTAGACGCAGGCATTTAGATTTCACTCTTTGGCTCATTACGAAAAATGAAAAAAAATATTCAAAGGCTCAACGTTACAAAATCATCTGGCAAAGGTGTGAATATGTAACTTCCATCACAGTTTAGTGCACCTATGTGCCAACCTGAGTGTTGTAGAGCTCCAAGCTACAAAGGAAAACGTCGACTGTAATTATGGACCTTCGCAGGTCCGACGCGCAAATAGAATCCGTTTTCTACCTACGACATTTTCCCAAAGTGCCTTCAGAAAAAAGTAACCTTAGAAAGGAACTAAAGTGCTTGAGATAAAAAAATCCCCTATCATATAACGGTGTTAAAGTAACTGTGAACTTTTATGATCGGTACTTTTAAAATGCATTTCATCGAATGCAAAAAGAAAATCTATTTCGCGAGCATTTTCACGCTTCCGATATAACGATCTTTCAACAAATTTAAGAGTCCACGTGTAGACACCCATTTGCTAGAAGTGCGACACATTTCGATATAACAAGTATATATCATTTTCATCGATAAAAGAAAATTCATTTCCACAGTTATGGAAATACAAATACCGAAAGTACTTTGATTACCCTTTATCTATTCAATTCCCTTGTGCCTAAAAAAACGAAAGGCTGATAGATGAAGAAAACAATATCGCGAAAGAGGCACTCAAAAATCTGAATAGATCAACTTGGCATTGATAAATCGTTGGTCGAAATGAATTCTCGCAGAAGACCTATCAACCCTAAGATTCAGAGCAATCAGGTTACATAAGGAGGGGTGGAGGGTAGCTCAGCTTACGTAAGGTCGTCTGGATCAGATGAAGACCAATTCATTTGTACCTGGCATGTGGTGGTCGCACTACTCCGCGGACACGTAACTTTCCGCCAAACAAAATGTATGTGCCATTTGCTCGTTTTATAACGCTAAACTGCCGCCGACTTAACAGTATTAACAGTTAATTTGTGAAACAAACTGTGGGCTTTAATGTCCTCCAATTTGTACAAATTGTGTTTATTTTATTTCCTCGCGCCGCCTTTGTACGCGCTTTGACGCTTTTTGCATTTATTGCCCGCATTTCGCGATGAAACTCGAATACCGTACTTGAGTGTGCTAAAATATGTAAATCATAGTCTGAGCGCAGAATGAGCGCTCGATAGTTTCCGTAAATATGTACTTTTATCTAGTGGCCATTTGTGACGACGAGGGTTTTATAGGAATCTCCAGAAACGCCAATATTTACCTTAGAATTTTCATTGGCACACTTTTCTCAAAGTATCGGACACCAAGCTACATCATGAAAATTGCACTGAAAAATCCCACGACACTCAATAATTTTCACTTGAAGTTTCCGAAGTTCGAGCGGTTGGTCGGTGCGCTGCGGCGCGGGGACGTGCGATTAGAACGGCTGCCGGCACGCGACTGCCGTTGCCGGCGACTCGGCTTCCAAATTCAAAATTCGAGGTCTTTATGGCCATTAGTTTGGCTGTATCAGTGAGAAAGGTCATGGTTGGTGGCAAAGGCTGTCTTCTTCAGCCGCGGACAGTGTTAATTTCAATTAGGTAAATGGATGCGTTAGTGTCGACTGAACGACTCTCGGGGGTTTACCTTGCTTGCCGGTTGCCGGTGAGTGAACTCGCAGTGGCTTTCAGTTTCCTGACGTGTCTGTTTGTCTTCACGTCGTCATTAACCCGGATAAGTGGACTAGTTTCTGCTAATGGAGTCAAATCGGAAATGGACGTCATGAGGAGGGTGCAATGTTCAAAGTCAACAAGCTTATGTTATGAGATCATCGCGTCTTGTTTATCTTATTATTGTGTCGTAATTTTTTAATAAGTTTAAACTATTATTTATATTGACTTGTTTATTTTATTACGTGTCAGTTGTTATTATGAATTTATTCTGTAGTCTTCAAATTATATGAATGATTTATCTGATGTTTTAGCGATATACTCGCGTTTTATTATAATAAGCAGCATTAGGAAGGGATTTTCTAGATATGAGGTAATCCGTATATAAATAAAAAACCCGTATATTCTCCATGTGGACATAAAATGCGACGCAGTGGTTTATGGTTGATGGTAAACCTCCGATACTTCCGGCTCGTGTATAAACTGGACTTATTTTGCGTTGTTACGATTTTTGGGTATAGTTGCCCACCATGGAATCAATATAATTTATATGATAAATCAGCTGATTTATTTTTAAGGCTTGGAATATACCCCACAAAAATGATCATGATAAACTAATTTGGTTTATTGGAAAAAGTCAAATTTTTGGATATTATTAAGTATTTGTCATCGATATCGCATGAAAATATTAAAATGTCGTTGACCGCCCCACTTCGGCTTTAAAAACTGTTTTTGTTTTTCCACTGTTTTTATTTAAAAAAAATTGGTATTCACTTGTAACGCCCGAACGGCCGGACTTATTTAATAAACATTAACTTTTGTTTCACGCGCGGACAAGCACCGACAGGATTAAATTGCTATCGAGTTTTTACACAGTTTGTAAAACTATTTGGTTTTGACTATTAATATTTCAATAAATATTTATTCGTATTTGAAAAAAAAATGGGAAGAAAATTTATAATAAATTTTCATATGTGACCGGTTTTTCGGCCAGAATCCTCCGCCCTTGGATTAAAAACGAATAACATTTCACCACGTTGATAGGTAGATTGTATTGCAAGCAATTTAATTTTGGCACATGTACCTAAATGTAGAAACAAAAAATTTCGCACAGTAGTGATTCGAACCTACGATCTTTGGCGAACCCTGCCGCTGCTCTAACAAATTGCCAATTACCATGACATTTATCGCAAACACGAGAATTTTTTTAATTTATTTTTTATGAAAGAGAGAACCAGTCGAGTGGCGGACTCTCCTTAAAAGAAATAAAAGCTCTAACGCATCATGACGCCACTATTTGACTGTGCTATGAATAAATATAGCCTATTTTTATCTAAGTCTAAATTTAGGCACTCTGTAGTCTTTATGTTTCCTCTTATCCCAAGGGGTCTCGGCTCCCGATCATACAAATCTTTGATACAACATACGAGATGACGCTCTCGAGCGTGGATTGAGAATTTTTGATCTTCCTATGACCTGATGAAATATTTATGTGTAGGGACGCTGGTCTTATGAAACTGGAGGAAAACTAGCATTCGGCCCGTGGTTTCAAACGAGAAGGAAGCATTAAAATGTAGAAACTAAAAATTTCGCAAGAGAAAATTTGAATCCCCGTTGATTCACATCGCTTCTCAAAGGCCCGTGTTTGTGATAAACAGCACTCGAGACTGACAGCGAGTTTGAGTTCGAATCAGAAATGTCATTTCAGTACAAAATGACCTGTCAAATCCGCACTTAATATTGCTCTCAATCTTGAGATCGCTTTATAAATATGAGCGTAACAATCTTAACTATCGTCTGAGTATATACTTAACTCAGTGAAATTAATATTAACATTAAACGCCAATATTTTCGTTAGCTTAAAATATTTTCCACTAAAAAAAATGCATTTTCTAAAGTCAGTATAGAGGTATAATAGTTACAATCTAAATAGTTGGAAATATTAGCTGGAAAAACTAAAATACGATTTGTTACGAAATTCGTCGGTAGGTTTATATAAAGTACATACGACCTGTTCTTACAGTTTTTATACACGTATTGAGCCTTCAAAGCCTTCGGTGATAGATTTCGTTCTACAAAAGTTATTTGGCAATGTAAATATTGTGCCGCAAAAACACACATGTGTAATTGGTTTTGTGATGAAATTACTTTTTTTTCTCGTCTCAGAGGTATAGTGAGTTTCCATTACAGGTGCTACGACCTGTGAAACAATACAATAAGACAGTGTAAATATTAAGTGTCACCTTTAAAGCCTATACGATCGATACGATAGGTATTTTCAGACGGAGAAGAAGAAAGTATTTTCAGATAATAGGTAGAAATGATACCGTTACATTTACATAGGGAACGATTAAGAAAACATAAAGAGTAGCGACTGTGTCTCTTCTTAGGTAGTAAAACCCTTTGTAGTAACCCGAGGGTTTCGGTATATTTGTTTCTTTCTATCCGAAATAAATCTTCAAATTAGTCGATCTTGGCGAAAACGGCATAGTAGGTACCCTTGTACCCCAATCACTAACTTATATCTAGCTAGGATTTACTATGACTTTTATTTTTATTTTATTTATTCAATCACAATACAAGCTTACAGAAAATCCAAAGCGCTTATACGTTAATTTACAAACTAAAATTATTATACCCTATTTAAATACATTTTCTTATTATGGTACAGTATGGTACCTACTTATTATGGTATAGTACATTTGAGGCGTTGATGTATTTTCTTTACTTTTCTGTCTCTGCGTGGATCATTGTGTGTATTTGTGAGGATTTAAGTATAATTGATATTTTGTATTCACACTGCGTCCTCTACTTTTGGCAGCCTACTGTTACTACCCTTGGTACATAAAGTTCACATTATCTTTACGGAAGCAGTAGGCTGAAAACAATCCAGGAGCCGTATTTTTGAACCACTCGAACTCCAATGCGCATACGAAAGGGTAACTTTCGCATGCGATTTTCATACAAATTGCCATGCGAAAGTTGCTCTTTCGCATGCGAATTCGATTCGAGCGGTTCAAAAATACGGCTCCAGTTCTCGTTTCGCTGCTAATTTTGGCCTTTGTTCTCAAATTTGTTGTGAATTATACAGGTATAATCTTATATTTACACGTGTTGGAGCTTTCTCTGTGGTTCGGTGAAATTTTAATATGATTTGCTTAGACGCTATTTTGCGCGTGTTTGAAATTTTAATGAAATGGTACCTACCGTCACCTTTCTTAAGAAATTACGGTCTGGAGTCTGGAGAGGATTTTATTACATGAATTATTTTTAACATTTGTAGGTAGGTTAGTATATTATGTTATAATATGGGTCTTGAGACTTTGTCTTTAAGATATCAGATATGAGAAAGGTAAGTTTGCTAGCTGCTGCACTACCATACGATAAATAAATAAATAATTGCTTCTAATTTCTACTGTCCTCCTTTCAAGGACTTTGCCTTGCTGCTCCAACATTTCTCCTGTGACACAAGTAACTCTGTTTAATTCTGCCGCCCTGGTACCTCGTGGAACTTTTAAATGCTTTCCCTTGTTTGTTGTTCTTGTTCCAGATTGCGACCAACTTTACGACCTAAGTATTTTGCCTCCTGGACGTGTTTTTAACAGTAGTTCGTATAGTTCCCGGCAGATATCTTGACATTTTATTAGCGTTTTAGAGGAAAATTTGCGCATCGAAAACTCAATCATATCTTTTTTCCTTACATCTAAATTCAAACGAGTGGTTTTGTTTTGGAGTCTTGGGCTTTTGATCCAGGTGCCGTGGGTTTGATTTCCAGGGGAACGAAGTTGTCTTTATTTGTGGGAATATTTCCGGTTTAGTTAGAGCCATACAGGGTGAGTCACCAGAATGACTGACAAGTAAGATGACATTCACACAAACTGTGTCACACTATCAGGTCGTTAAAGAACTTTGACACTAAGGTTAATCTAACCGTTCGAGTCACACAATAAAAAGTGCAAGCTATTAACTTGGTTAAGATCATTTGAGATCAAGCAACTTCATTAACTAAGAGATTAGGATCGAATCAAATCAATAACATACAGGTCAAAGTTTGTCAACCCGTCAATAAATATTTCATTATTTACTTACTATGCATATTATTGATTCATGCGCTTATCTCTAAACCACTTTATAAATTAGGTACATAATATTCTTTCTTAAAATTATTTTATGCTGGACTGGGAGTAATAGAAAAAATGTGCCAGCTGCATCTCCTCCCGGGCATGCTATAAAAACCAGTTAAGGTATTGGAGGGTTTCAGTATTGTAATTTAGGCGATGGGCTGACAATCTATCTGGAAAATAATCCTCAAAACTTGTCAGACGTGGCGGAACGACCTTTGTTTAGGGATCTTACTCTGCCTACCCCATTAGGGATAAAGGCGTGATTATATGTATGTGATGTATGTTATATTTGTAAGTGTGTTCTTGTTACTTGCAACTAGGTTTATACTGGTAATCTACAACAGTGATTACCAGATCTAAAATGAATCAGAATTTTTCCATTGAACTCTCGTTTTTTTCTCTCTCACTAGTAAAACGATTTTTAAATTAAGTTTTTGTGGTCTTTGTGAATCCGATTTTTAAATACTTATTTGTGCTTTTGAATTTTAACATGAAAACTCACCGGAAAGTTACGGACATTGTTTTTATTTTCTTCATCATAAATCTCTTGTTTTCAATCCCTGTTATTTCGCAAGTGCATTGGGTATTTCCGCCCGATTGTTTACTTTCCATACAAATGAAACGAGCTCAGTATTACTATTTGTGGATTCAAAAGAAATTGCTGTTATTGTTAGTTGATATCACGGATCCGTGGTTGGTATATTTTGATTCAATAAAGCTTCACTACTGGGAGCATTCTAAAGAATTTCGTCATACCTTTCTAAAAAGCAATACCCTTCAATCAATTAAATCAATGTGTTTCCAAAATACCAGTGCCATAACAGGCATATTCTTGGTGATCTCGCTCCATCGTCGACTCTGTCACTGTCATGCCTGCCCTTATGTGTAGAGTCAAGAGCAAACACATTTCTTATTAAAAAAATCACTACCTTTAAAATAATTTTGATTCCTTACTCTACTGCAAAAATATTAAAAGTGGGATTGCGAACGCAAGCACGTGTAAGGATTGTAAACGTCTCTATAGTTCAACTTGCCTCAATAGCTATCAGACCAAGGCCAAGCCACTGTCAAGGCCAACACGAGCCTAGGTCTAAGTCTAGACATGCATTAGGCGCAGGCCCATTCGCCTAGATGTTAGGCCATCACGCGATGCTTATCTCTATTACACCTCTTTATCATTTGCTAATGATAGCCAAGAAAGTGTTGTAAATGGTTTAAAGTGTTATGCTGAGTATTTTTGTAAGGGTTGATAATAAAAGTAATTGAAGAAAGGGATCCATTTAGTTTTAACGATCTTTATTTTTGATATGATATTATCCTTTATTTTAGCCTTGCGATGAAATTAATAAAAACATCTTACTCTTGAGGAAATTTAGTTTTTTGTAGGTGAACTAAACGAACAGCAGATTTTTAGGTTTGACTTTTATTTTTACCAGAATGATGGTTGAAACAGTGATCTGTAGGCACCCATCAGTAATATTCTTACAAGCAGTTGCCTCCTTCTTCTTTAAAAAAACACAAAATCAAACAAAAGTGGGTTGTCAGTATTTTATTCCGGCTATATATCGTAGGTAACCGGTAATCAGGGAATACCTCACGGCCAGCCGGTTATCTGCTTCGTTCATTATTCAGCCTGGGATTACGGTAACCTTTGCTATATTGATGAGGGTGAGTGTACCTAAGGGTGGCTGTACAGTCGGAAACAACTCAGGTTTGACACGACTTAAGTCCAAATAAAATCCAGCCTCATCACCATCTAAGACAAATACCATGGTCAAAAATACGAACGCTCTTGTTTTTGTTATTGTCACAATATCTTTGGTTGTATCACTTGTCTATGACATAGGGACATACCTCAGAATGAAAAGAAAATTACACAAAATGTGACATATGTGACTAGGCAGCGGTAACCACTTTTCATCGGGGGGCCGTCTGCCTGCATGAAGCTAGTCACCGTGAGAAACATGACAAGACACCCAAGATATAAAATAAAAATTGTTTTAAACTTGAGATGAGCTTGATTGTATCGTAGAGTGTATCGCTTGGACGACCGTAGTACGTAGGTCCTTTATAGGAAAGTGAATGCAAAATGTACCTAACCGTATTTACATTTCAAATGGTTCGTAGTAGGTATTGAAAGGCCTTTTCAAGCCTGAAGTATTTGTGCAAAGGCCAGGATCTGAGGATACAATGTGAATATTATGTTATTTGTAACTTCAACTGTTCAAATTGATTGTTCAAATATTTATAGTCAACTTTATTGTGAAATTATTTTGCTTTTATGTATGTTTGCAACCCGTAGTCTGACAATGGCGGCTCTATCAACTAGGTTAATTTATCGCTTCCAGCCCAACGTGGCAGATTTCTGCTTTCCTATTGTGTGGAGTAAGAATTTCACCTGAGACTATCAGAAACTTCTACAGCGTAAAGGTATATTCAGCTTCTTACCTTTTTGTGACTATTTTTTCTCCCTTCTTGACAAGTTGAGTCATAAACACAACCTGTTTATGCTTCATCACGAAAAGGGTGTAATTCGGCCTTCCACTTGGCAAATGTCCCGCTGACCATCAGGGCACAGAGACAGGTATTAAGTCCGAATGGCACCCTTTTGACCTCGCCCTGAATTTGTAACAGACAAAAAATCTAGGATCAGATCAAGGTCACACGCAGACAAAGAAATGGTAATTTATTGAAACTTGGAACGAAAGATTGTTTTTGTTGTGCTTCCTTGCTGAATTTATTTAGATCTTTTGCGTAATCAGACGCAGTTTCCAATTGATTCATTGTGATTGAGAGTCGAAATCTTTTCTGGTGCTTATTTTGCTTTTTTTTTTCTAAGAATGGATATCCATTTCTGATTTGAACATAAAAAATATATCTTCTATTTAACTAGTACCTATATTGTCTTTTTTTTTGCTTGTGTTTCCTGCCAATTGATTTTGATTTCACGAAAAAGAAATAAGACAGTAAGTAAATCGATCTCAGCAAGTGTTCTTATGGAATATATTTTTCGTTTTGCTTTTCAAGAGCCTTTTCCTCGTACAGCATTACAAATCATCCTTGATGTCGTTCCGTGCCCATATCGCGTTACTATTCCCATAGTTGGTCCTTCCCCTACTTGCCCTTGAGCAATATGTCCATGTTTGTTATTGTTAACCTCCACTGTGACGTTTTCCTTATTCTCAGGGAGATCATAATTCATTGGTGAACGATTCCACTTAAGCGGTAATAGGCTCTGCAATAGATTGCGGTTTGCGACCACTCTCCAGGTAACAGTCTCCAGAGCTCCACACAACACAAAATAAATAAAATTAGACTATAGTAAAACGTGTGGGTGCTTGTGTATATTTTATTTATTTTGTGTCTGTGGTGGCCCACTGCAGGACAAAGGACTCATAATTTCTTTTATTTCCCTCATTCTAGTGATAGTACCGAAAGCGTCTAGTTTATCTAACCTTTTTTGGGGTCGTCCACGTTGTTTCTTTACACTGATGGGTTCTCAATTCCCATCCGCAGGTTATTTTGCTACCTATTAAGGTTAATCATTTTGGATTCGCCATTAGACCAATTTGTTCAATATTTCACATCAAATTGTGACTGATTCATATTTACTGAAGGAAGTGGATTCAGTATATCAAATATGCAAAACTTTCGCTTGAAATTGAAACGGCTATTTCTGCAATATGCTTTTATGGTGTTAACATTTCACCCTATGACCTAGAGCAGTTCCGTCTCGATATAGCGGATGTACCTCATAGAAAAGGGGATATAAATATTGAAATTAACTGCTTACTGGTCCTTGGGCTCTCGATCCGGCGGTCGTAAGTTCGATTTACATCGGAGACAACCAACAGAAAGTATATGTATAGAAGATGTACTACTGAAGCTGAACTGGTTTTAATTCTATTGGCATTTGCTTTAGACTCTAGTCTAGGCCAGACATGACCGAGGCAGAATCGACGAAAGTGCCAGCTCACTCAAAACTAAGAAGTTTAAAATTTCATTCTTGACGCCGCCGAACCCCAGTGTGAGGGTATCTGCTTCAGCTGCAACCTTTAAAAAAAGGTTTGTTCTTGTTTTGAATAAATAAAATAAACACCGTATAAAAGCGCAAAATGTCGCAGTCATGTAATCCATAACCGGCCAGTGTCAATGTCGATGGCGCGAAAACATCAATTTCCTATATTGCCGGCATCTATCAACACAGCTCGTTCCAGCACCAATATTCGTTTAATGACCATCCGCTAATGTTCCGCTGGCATTATAAACGGGATTGCCAGATTACACAGATAAAATCGGGCGTACATCCCTTGTGGTGTAGGCACGGCGTGAACCTAATATAAACGGTTTCCCTACCTCTGGCTAAATAGAATTGTGAATCGTCACATTGGTGACGAGTTGTTATCGAAACTCTCTGATCTACTGGTTCTTACAGTAAACTCGAGCAAAAATCTGTTGGTACATTCTATTTTTTTATCGTCCCAAAACAGTATGGTAGAGCTTTAATATATGAAAATCTCGCGAAACAAAACTCGAGGAGAGAAGCAGCTGGTAAATTCTGTATTTTTATCGCTCCTAAAACAGTATGGCAGAGCTTTAGTTTATGAAAATCTCGCAAAGCAAAATGTTAAGAGAAAATAGCTTGGTAACCAACGGGGAATAATCTGGAAATGTGTAGACAAAATCAGCCTCTCCGGCCAGTGTCGCGGTTAAGTTGACAGGCTCTCTGGCGGGAAGCCAATGGAAGATATCCAGTTGTACTCGTATAATCTGCATTGCCAAGCTTTAACTCGGGACCATTATTTATTTGTACCACAATAATAGCGGCGACACTAGCAAGCTGAAAGTTAAAAAATGAGGCTATTTTTCCATGTCCGACTGGGAGCTAGAAAGAAAATGGACTTTACTAGCTTTATTGCATAAGCCTGTAGCCCTCAACACTCTCGGTTTACCTATTTAGTTATATAGGCGATAGGCTGACAACCCGGCACAAAAAAATACACAATCCTATCTGGAGCCGTATCTTTAAATCATTCGAACTGCGATGTGCATACGAAAGATTGATATTCGCATGCGATTTCCCTACTCTTTGGCATGTGAATGTTATTCTTTAATTTTCGATTCGAATGATTCAAAAATACGACTCCTGAACTGTTCCTCATTTGTCAAACGTGGCATAAAATACACACGCTTTAATGATACACACATGATTTCATGCAAGTACAAAAGCTCTCGGAAAAAATCGAGGTTCCAATACATAGGTACAAACTGCTTTCTATTGACATTTCCACAAAGTAGGTTAAAGGGTGCCAATGTCTTACACGTGGTAGAAGTAGCGTGACGTTTCCTTAAGGAGGGAAGTATGGGAAATCGGCTAAACAAGATTCGGAAATTGACTAGTTTAGTACTTTCAAAAATGTTTTATTAATAAGAACATTATACCATTCTATTCAGTATAAAATGGAGAACAACGAGATCAAATAATAATAACATACAGTCATATAATAAATTACAGAAAAATGCTTGAGAAATCAATGAAAAAGTATGAAATAGTCACGCAGCTCTTGACTAAGTGTAAGTTTTTGAGCGACGTAAAGGCAACAATACTTACATCAAATTAATCGCAAAAGAACAGAGAACACGTAGATGGTCATTGTTTTATAATTCGATTTAAATAGCAATTGCAATTAGTTATTAAATATGCAATATAATTTGGCTCATTTTTGTCATACAAATTAGTATGGCGCGCGCAGGTCAAAATTCAACCTATATTACGACAGGCACGATGTTCCATTCTTTCAGTCGCCTGCGGGCTGTCAAGGTGAGAGGTTACGGCCGCTCGCATCCAAAATTCCGCCATCTTTTCTTGTATACTTACAAGGTAAAAATCAAGTCTGTCACTGCAGTGGTACCATAGAACAAAAGTAAAATAAGTATACAATAAAAAGAGGTTTTATTTCAAGCACATACCCCATAATGTAGAAATAGTTTACATTACGTAAAATAATAATAATATTATACTAGGACTTTAAAAAAATATGAAGCAATTTTTTAAATAGGGTGTAATGCTACCCATGAAACTGAACAACTTTCCACAAAGAACATAGGTTGAATTACGAAAAATAAATTGGTCCTCCCATACAAATGGTGTCAGCGGCTCGAGTAAATTTCTATGGGCGGGACATTTTATTTTTCATATTTCGAATTATTAAAAAAAGTTGTTCAGTTTGAGAAAAGTTGTTCAATTTTGAGAAAAGTTTCAATTTCCAGAAAAGTTGTTCAGTTTCCAGAAAAGTTGTTCAGTTTAAAATAAGTTGTTCAGTTTGAAAAAAGTTGTTCAGTTATGAAAAAAGTTGTTCATTTTTGAAAGCTGTTCAGTTTGGAAAAAAAAAATGTTTTGTTTAACATTGCCCTCGATTCTGGCCGCCCCATTCTTAACTAATTTTAAGATAGCGCTGTCACTTTCTTTACTTTGACATAAGAACAGGATAGCAAATAAACACATGTGTTTGACGTTCCTAATTTGACATAAGCTGCTTTAAATAAGAACCGAACATAGAGCATGTTCCTTATTTTACGTTAAATAAGCAATCTAATGTCAAATTTAAGCAATTTAATGTCAGATTAGGAATGTCAAAGTCATGTGTTTATTTGCTATCCTGTTCTTATGTCAAATATAAGAAAGTGACAGCGCTACTAATACTAATGCTGTCTCTTTCGAAGGGCATATGTGCAATATTTATGGCCGTACTGTACGTATGAGTGGAGATAAAGCATTGTATGTGTTCAGCACAATCCCCGAAATCGTTCATTGGCCGAAAAAAAGGATCATTTCGCGGATTGGCAAATTCAAAACGCGCAATCCCCGAAATGTCCTTTTATTTCGGTTGTATTTCGGCCATTGAGCGTTTTGAAGCAACCATTCGCGGACTGGCAAACACGAAAAAGCCAATTGCCGAATTCGGGGTTTGGCAGGTATGTAAAACGACCAATCCGCGGAGTGGTACTGATGAAATGCCAGCCCGCGAAGTGAGCAGTTTTTGATTCAACCACACCGCGAAATGGCATAGAAGAAATGCCAGATACCGAACTAAATGAAAAAAAAAACGGTGTTATGGGTCGTCGAGTCAACATGGGTCGTGTCGGCGGGGATGAGTTGTCAGTGCGGGGAAGAGTTATCAGTGCGGTGCGGGGTGAGTTGTCAGGGCGGGGATGAGTTGTCAGAGCGCGATAAGTTGTCGGTGCGGGATAAATTGTCAGCGCATCATAAGTTGTCAGTGGGGGACGAGTTGTTAGTGCAGCGATGAGTTGTTAGTGTGGAGATAAGTTGTCAGTGCGGGATGAGAGGACAACTCATCCCCGCACTGTCAACTCATTCCCTACTGACAACTCATCCCGCGCTGATAATTTATCCCACACTGTCAACTCATTCCCTACTGACAACTCATCCCCGCACTGTTAACTTATTCCCTACTGACAACTCATCCCGCGCTGACAATTTATCCCACACTGTCAACTCATTCCCAACTGACAACTCATCCCGCGCTGACAATTTATCCCACACTGACAAATCATCCCCGTTCTGATAACTCATCCCGCACTGATAACTTAACCCCGCACTGACAACTCATCCCCGCAGACATGAACCATGTTGACCCGACGACCCATGACATCGTTTTTTTTTAATGTAGTTCGGGGTCTGGTATTTTGTCAATACCACTCCGCGGATTGGTCGTTTTACATACCTGCCCATCAAAAAATACCCATCCTCCCTCGCTACAACTGTTCCCGCGCCAGGGCCAATCAAAGCTCCCCATACAGAAAATCCTTGCATGACAAACAGTTGCTGGTAGGGAGAGAGGATACAACAATAATAATAATTTAACACATGAAACACCATAATAGTGCTATCAGCTCCCCCCACGAGCAACCGTTTCTACGCCAGAGCCAAATCAAAGTTCTCCATACAAAAGACCCTGAGCTTGTACGGCAGCCATTTTGAAAAATGGTGGAACCAGAAAACGAATCAAAAATATCCAATCAATACGTCAGCGACCTCACACCTGCTAAATTTCAGACTGATCGGAGCAAATTTTTTTGGGCGCCATTTTGTATCCGCCATCTTGGACTTTCATGACTACTGGAAGTAGCCCTCCATTGTCCTACCTATCTCTTATCTTTGAGGTGATATTAGACTTTTTATTTTGTATGGCGGCTGGATTTTGCCTAACCCTTACTTTGACAAAATACTGGTCATAATCCAGAAAAAAATTTAGTATTTTGTCAAAATCCTGAGAAAATCCGGTGTTTTGATAAAAAAACTGGATTTTCTTAGGATTTTGACAAAGTACTAAACTATTCTCTGGGTTATGATTACGCGCTGAATACGCGCAGAGGACGCAACTCATACGTTTAGCGAATGCAAGGCCTGCGGATCATTTTAACCTTTTCACACTAAGCTTGCGTTAGTATCGCGTATTTTGTACGCAAGTCAAACGCGCTGAAAACGTGCAGAGAACGCGCATGTGCGCGCGTATTCAGCGCGTTTTGCTATAGGGCAAGGTGTTAAATTGGGCCATGACTTCTTCCCGGCTAATACTTTCTGATCTAGACAAGATCTTTATTTCAGATGACAGGTGTCTAACTTAAAATGGCAATGTCTCAATAACTATCGACCCTATAGTACTGGTGTATAGGGACAAATGATAAGCCTTGACGAGATTTACATTTCAAATGACAGCTGTCAAAAGTGACACGGTTATCCGAAATGTAGATCTCGTCAAAGCCTATCATTTGTCCCTATACACCAGTACTCTAGGATCGATAGTTTTTGAGATATTGCCATTTTAAGTTTGGCACTTTCAGGTCTGTTTAGTTGTATTGATGTGAATTATTCAAGACCGGAAATTGCTGCTTATTTTGAAGTCTTGTACCGATTTCCACCAGTTTTTGATTTCATTTAATCTGTTCTTGTTAAATAATGTAAAAATAAACGTTTATTTGATGTGTTCTATGTATAAAGGGTAGGTACCTATAAATGTGATCTCTGATCAGTGTTCACTGATGTTCTACAAAAAAATTAAAAGAGTATTTGTTTTTCTTGAAGAAAAAGGGAAACTCTTGTCGCATATAAATAAGTAAGAAGAAATATTTTTTATTTTTTTATTTTATAGTACAATACTTACCATTACCACGTTAACGCTACGTACAAAAGTGAACATCTCTATTATGCTGAAGAATGTTCTCGCTCTTAGAGGCGCAAAACGTATTTCAATGGTACCACTGCAGAATCAACCTATGTGTGTGTGGACGGCCTGTGCCAGTATGAGTAGCGAAATAACGTCAAATTTTGACAGATTTCGAATACCGAGCTCGAGGACATAGACCCTTAAAGTAGTTTAATATGTGGTTTTTATTTCACCCTCTTCCTTTCTTTTATATGAGTGCGGTAAAGCAACATGAGGATTTCAAAAGGAAAGGCACGAGTGTCCAGCTTTTGTACGTCAATTCAAGCATCGGAAAAATGAATTACATAGTCTTTATTTTGTTATTATCTTATTGAACGGAGTCTTGGACTCTTTCTTGGTCTTTTCTTTCTTCTTCTACTATCGAATAATGCGTCGCTTTGACGAAAAACCCGACAAACTCTGGGTTCAAGGTTTTGAAAATGTTAATATTGCCCCTTTAATAAGTTGATAATCGTTGGATATTATCACAAACCTCAGATATCAAAGAAGTTGATATTTGCAACATTCCCTTAGGAGTCCTCAATGTCATTATAAATAAATCTCCGTCTCTATTTGAATAACCCGGACACTATCAAGATGGCCGCCTATTTCCACGCCTTTGAAGTATGTCGATGCCGCCAGTGAATCTGTTCGACCTGTTTGTAAACAAACCGTTTCGGGATTTATTCGGGATTTAAATTAATGGCAGTTGCACTGTTTATATTGGCTATAACCTTGACGGTTTATCTACGCAGTAAAAAGGTGTTATGGGGTCTCTTGCGCTTCTTGAAGCTATATTTTTCTATGGTGCTTTTAATAGAGGTTATAACTCATGCATTTAAAGAAAAGGATTGAAAATGGCGGCCCTCATATTTGTCTCTTACTCGCAATTACCGCATTTTTTTTTAATTTCTTTCTTTAAATTCATGAGTTTGTCATACATGAACATGAGTTACAACAATTTTTATCTCTGACATGGAAAATTTTAGTTGGCATTGACCTTTAGTCGCAAAAACAGACAACATGTATGTCGATGACATGCTAGTTTCGGCGTAGGACAGGCAAGGTTTTCCAATTTCGTGGAACTGTAAGTGCTATAGACGACAAAGTCCACTTACCTGCCGTAAAATAGCCCGACAGCTTGTTTGCCCGCCCATTTCGAATAAAGAACAAAAATTGGCCATCGGGTAATCGACAGAAATATGGGTTATGGCCGGCGATAGTTTGCAGACCCTTTGACCCTTTCACATAACTTATTGCTTAGTACGCGAAAGTTATTGAAAGTAAATAAATAGAAAACCTAAAAAATCTCTCGATAAATATAGACTACGAGGTTTATACACTGTACGGTGCAAACAGACAAATTAAGATTGATCCTCCCGGGAATCGATTAAGTGATTAGTTGTACGCTTTCGAAAACAAAGAAGAGAGTATTAGGTAAGCTCAACTCTTTTACTTTGCACACTAATGTGCGTAGTTTTCCTTTCAACTACATAGTTTGATGCAAAATTCAACAATAAAAAAAAACTAAAATGTATCTTATCTTTCCTAGCTCATTGCTATTATATTTGGTTTCAACTGACGATTTTGAGATTAATTATTAATTTCTGAATTACTTGTACGATTTGTTAAATAATTTGGTCTGCATCTGGCATCAATTACAGTCAGTTACATCTCTATTAGGTGAATATCGTTAGCTGTATCTAGTTATTGGATATTCCATTCCATCATGTCTGATTGCTCACAGCTCTCTATGAATGCCATTATTATGCGTCATACAGTAAATAGGACGCTATTTTGCTAATCAGAAACGCACCCTCGCAAAAGGGGAGTGCATGTAAAATTGCATAGCAAAAATTATAGGTTGAATTCATTAGCATTGATTTGAATTAAGCTGCGTTGGTGTATAGTTATTATAGGGTATATCTTTATCAGGAACTATCGTCATTATGTAAGATTATCTTAATGGTGTGTCCCCGTGATCGATAAAGAACTATTATGGTTCAAGATGAGAAAAAATATATGGGATCGGCCGGATGGGATTTATATGTTACCACCATGACAAATATAGCGAGAATAAACACATTAAATATTCAGATATATATTCTGTACTTTTTCTTCCTGGTTGATAAAAGATCGTTGAAAGTTCATGTAAGCTATAAAAAATTCAACATTTTCTATCAAACTTAATGCTATATCCTCCTACACTTAGAAAACCATTTTACTTACACTTTCAGATCTATGAGTTTATTAGGATTCTCTCAAGTAGGTGTCATTATCATACAATCTATTAATTTATACGAATCTAGCGGAAATTTACAAGAAAATAACCCTTTTACTATGTTTTTACCGATCAGCCTTTCATTTTGCAACTTTGTTTCATTCGAAAAACGAAGGGTTTTGTTTGTTTACTTTAAATAAGGAAACGGACCAGACAAACTTTATTTAAGTAATTGGATCACAAACATTGTCCGAAACGGTAGATTAGGTGCTGGGATTGCGGACCAGAAGTCGTGTATTCGATTCCTATAATATCAGACAACACCTCTTGGTGGGTTTGTCCCTAGACATTGCGATAAATGCCGTGTTTCAATAAGTATAAGATGTTGAAGGGACGACAGACCATTCAGTTGCCGATATTTAAAACCAATTTTTTCCTTTTTTACTTCAGCGAAGGTTATCTCTTTACTTATATTTACAAAATAGACCGACTACGGACATTTTGAGCATTATTGTTTGATTTTTTTTTATTGCTTCTGGTCTGGGGTTACCTATAGTTTCACCATTTTTACTACTTCCACTTGCTAAGATCGTACTAAGCCCATGTTTTTCTTTTGCAGGTAAGTCGGTTTCCTGCAAGCTGATCGGATCTGTCGGCACAAACAATTACCACACGGTAAGCCGAGAGTTGCCCGTCGACTAACGACCATCGGTCGAATGTCTGCAACTCTGAACGAAGCCTTATTTCTAACAAGATGAGCTATATACCCATGCACATACATTCAATCACGCCTCTATCCCCAAAAAGACAAATAATATGAGCTACAAAAGCCATCCAAGATTGTTTGCATAGTTTTGTATTTATAAGTATAATCTACATAGTACGAAACTATTTCCATCAAGTGAAAAGGGAAACCATGGCGGGGAAGTGACCTTACGCCTCATTTGGCGCGTGCCAGTGCCATTGACATTGGCAGCGCTTGGCAAGCGGCCAGGGGTGGCACACCATAGCAACCCGAGGTCACTGCCTAAGACGCCACCAGTTTAAGACATACGCGTATTCTACTCCTATACCTAACGAGTGTAAGGAACAGCGTATTGCAAACTGATAGAGGTTGCCCAGTCTATGAAATTGAACAACTTTCTCTTGGAAATTGTTTTAAGAAATGAAAAAAAAAATGGCTTTCCCATACAAATTGTTTGATCGAAGAGGTCATTTTGTATGGGAAAATCTTTTTTTTTTGCATTCCCTGTAAAAAGCTTGGTGAAAGTTGTTTAAATTCGTTAACCGAGCAATCCCTATTAGTTTGCTGAACGCTGTCCCTTACACCCGTTATGTATAGAGAAAATTAGCTGGGTACCGTCAATCAAGGATTTGAAATATTATATAGTAAAAATAGAGCAGAGATAAAATAAAACTAAAAAGTGCAGATTCTTTTAATGTGACAATTATTTCAAAATTATATTTTTGAGCAAATTTATTCTAAGTTTGTATTAGCAATTATCATTGTTAGTCCATGGAACTTCATACTCCTAAAAGTCGTTTGTCAAACTAGCTTGTGCCATCTTAGGTATCTGCAGTATGAACATCTTATCCGATTGCTAAGACAACTAAGTTGGATTCCGAAGTTAGGTTCGACTAAGCCAAGTTCCTCCTTCGAGGTGTGGGAGAATCTGGTAGAGCCCTCATTTGGAGTTGCCAAGCTCAAGTTTCGAAGATAGAGGTTATAAGTTTCAATGATATAAGACACTGTATCATAAAAGGAAGAAGATTTTTGTATTTTTAGGAAATAGAACTCCGAATCTTCTGCACAGAAAGCAAACATAACCAACTAGACTCTCTGTGCGGGTCGTCTAGCTAGATCAATTGACAGAAAGATCCTATAAATAAATTAAACGATAACAGAGAAAAGGAGATGGTAAGAAGACATCAAAGCGTTAATACCATTAACAGTACGACCATGCCTTAAATGAACGTGGGTCAAAAAGGAACTAACGCCTCCATCATGGGATTTGACATTAATTTGACAGTTCTCTTTATACTGCAGCGCCCCCGCCCAGGTTCATTGAGAACCGCGTCGTACTGTTATCTAGAGCACACGTTTCTGAAAACCTCTAGAGTCTAGACTAGACCATAAATAAAATTGCGAATAAATAAATATTACATTACCTATACATAAATTTGGCACTAGATTAGGATCCACATTCAAATAAGAAGAGATAAAAGACTACAGTACGCGTAATTTAAGTCAGCCTTGGATCTAGGCGAACAACGTTATAAAGATTTATTAATAAAGTTATGATACAGGGCAGGACTTCTGGCTGTTTCTATTGTTTTATTTTTTCAGTTTAACTTACTCTGGGGAAGTGGGGAGGAAACGCCTCGTTCATACTGGAAAACTCATTCAGTTTTAATCAAAACCGGATGAAGGAAAGATATTAACATTAACATAAATAATGAATTCGGGGCCACTATTCAGTTTCACTTGCTACTGACTGTACCTACTATCTGCTACGGACTACGGAGATTTTTAGAATGTTTTGCTGAACTTATTGAGAGCTATAGCATTCTTTTTCAATAGCATTTTACAAGCCAGGCTTATCAACCCACCTATCACCACCCTCGCACGTGCAATAGCGTCGAAAGCTTCCACTGGACTCAATTCTAGATGCCACCGGCTAAAGCTAAAATTTACACTTATCTGTCACTTTTAAAATAATAAGATTGAAAAAGCCTTATTCAGAAAAGATTTATTTTGCGTTTTTCAATTTATAACCTATGATTTTACGCGTCATATCTGTCAAATATAGCCGCCATGTCTAAAAATGGCGGGTAAAGTAAAATACAGTAGAAATATGCAAATGCGCCGAAATCTTGCGGAAAACACGTAAAACCATAGACTATCTTATAATTTTACTAAGCGTTATACACTCTGCCTACCATTAACAGTACGACGACGACGTGAGGGATAAAATCAGGACATTAGGTATGTGGTGTGTGTGTTTGTGTGTGTGTGTTATTTTAAAAGTGACAGATAGATTTCAATCTTAGCTTTAGCCGGTGGCATATAGAATTGGGTCCACTGTCAAGCTTATTTATTGCCATCGGCGCCGTGTGCGCCGTCAGAGTTTTTATTACGAATATCTTTATAGCCAACGAAGACTAGTAAAAACACGATAATGCTCCTATATGGCGCTATTTAAGCTAATCTAGTCATCGATAGCGATAATAAATTGATAGTTTGGGTACCTGTATTGTATATAGGACTGTAAATATTGGTGTCGATTCTGTTTTGGCTTACACAAGTATTTCTAATGTTAATAGAAAAGAGAAAGAACATCAGTAGATACTAGACCATCCATATTTTTAGGAGCAAACGTCACTTTGTTGGTCAAGGGATCAAAGTGACATTTGCTCCTAAAAATATGCAATAATCATGAACTACCCAGTATGTTCTACCTACGGCCTACCTATGCAAACTAGGGACAATACAACAATATGTTTATTCACCGCTGAGAATAAAACTGAAACCTCCTGGACTACAAGTACCTACCGACAGCTTTTAATAAAAATAATAGGATATAGCGTGTTTTCTATGTATTAAATTTTCTTTTTAATCTACAGCAGGAAGAGATATAAGAGAATTTCATCTGCGATGAAAGGGTTTGAGCTTGTTGCTGCTAAATTGCATATTGTGCCCAATTTGTGTCCAACTTTACGGGAAGCTGGCAGCAAATTTCATTTAGCATCCGTTTTGCTGCTCACCGGTAAACGGTCGCGGACAGACACAGACTGGAGAAGAGTCCGCAAAGAGACCTTGCGTATACAATAAAATAAATCTCCTAACATTGGGATTATGGAAAGCTTCGCGTCTGTTTTGCTGCTCACCGGTAAACGGTCGCGGACAGACCTAGATTGTAAAAAAAAAAAAACTGTGAAACGACCTACCTTCCGTATACAAGCAAACTCGGTCCATCTGAGCTTTGCGCCCGCCTTACTCTAGTTTTTTGGTCCGGTTTTGTTTTTTAATTTGCTGTCGGTCGGTAAAAAATGTTCGCTATGTTAAGTCGTAAAAATACAGCAGTTTCAGTTAGTTGAGAAAATGGAACAGAGAAAGGTACCTACGACGCTTGCTTTCAAGAGGTTTCGTCATCTACTGTTTTAGATCTGTACAGACGCGTATAAGAGTCTTTTGTACCGAAAACTGCAACATGCCCGAAACAGAGACTAACTTTTACTTTGAAACTACTTTGTATAAATTTTTTTGTGGTCATAAATATGAAACTAAATTCTGCGAGACGAAAGATAATATAAACCTCATATCCTCGCTCAAGGCTAAATACGGTGGAATAGTAAATATTCATAGCCTTTCCAAGTTTCATCTAATAACGTGGTTGAACAAGATTTAATAAAAACAGCCTTAGATAACTTGTAAAGTTCACAGTAACCAGGCGAGGTAGAATGCTGAACAGTTTCTAAGAATATCTACAGCAGGGGTGCTCCAACGGTTCATCATGAGAGCAGTTGAAGTCGATCATCAGTCTGTTCCAGTTTCAAAAAGATACAGGTACATTAAAACATTACAAATATCTCGCCATATTTGTAATGTTCAAAAACACAGTTATCTGTTTGTATGTGCAAACATGGAAAAGTAATATAAAGATACACTATATCCAGACTTTTGCAATATCTAAACGGTAACTTCTGAGCTCGCTTCGCTCGCTGAAATTTGCATCTTGTCCTCGTGAAAATTTTGGGCTCGCAACGCTCGTGATACCCGTTTATGTTGAGTGCCTTTTCCACTGTTTTATTTCGCAAATGCATCCGTGCCTTAGATATAATCGCTAAAATTCTTCATAGTCGTCCGTCGCCGGTAAAAGTCTGAGCACCCCTGATCTACAGCCTCAACTTTACATAAAGAAAAATATAAACAACAGCTGTACCTGAGGTTTCTGCCTTGATACTAAAACAGGGTGGAATTTTAAAAATTCTTTGAGAATAGTTAGATTACTCAGAGTCAGAGTTTACGAAATAACCCTGTTTTAGTAAAAGTTACATGCAACCGTTATTACATTTCGAATATTTCTTTAAAACAAATTTGAATTCTGTTCAAACTTATTTATACTTTCCAACTTGGCACAATTGTTATTCAGTTAAAAAAAAACTTTGCAACCAAAAATAATAGACTTATAAATTGTTTTGAAACCATATAAAGATAATGCAACTAGATAAGTAAAACAAGCAAAAATTTGAATATTAGTCTGTTACTGTGTAAAATAGGCGCGTATTTTTTTAAATTGTTTATAAGTATTTTTTTAAATAACTCTTGCCATAAGCTAGACCCCAAATTTTTGTCACATGCCATTTTTTCTAGCCTATGAATCGTCCCACTGCTGGGCAAAGGCCTCCCCTTGTCGGCCACTGTTCGCAATAACTATCCAGGTCATCTCGCCAAAAATAACAATAGAAAAAAAATTACGAGAAAATCCGCAAGTCAAAAGCACAGCTAAAAGTAAAACAAATTACCAAAGAAAGCTATTTATACACCAAAAATAAGTATTTTGTGAAATTGTTATTCAATTGCCGAAACTTTGCCGAAGAAAACAAACAAAGTACACAAAAGTTGTATATTGTGAAACGTGTTTACAAGAAAGAATTGCCTTGCCGAAATAGGGAGGTTTCTTGATTCAACACAACCTTTGTATAACTTACTTGTGACAATAAGACGACTTTTAGAGGTTTTGCTGTTGTAGATGGTTATTTCTGCTTATGTTTTACCGTGTTACTTAAAACTTTTGCCCCATATCTCGGTAAAATGGTTGTATAATTTAGCAGTGGACTGTAATTTATAAAAAAAAATAGATTTAATCTAATAGAATCTAACAATGGTTCGGAATTTAAACGATAAGAAGTTCATGAATGATTTTTCATACAAACTCTCTAAAGTAATCCCCTCGTCAAATCGCAACCGATGATTGCGTCATTTTTTAAAAAATAAGTTCAAGACAACAAGTTCTACGCTTCTCTACCTTATTTCTTAGAGGTATTACATTATGTAGGAATATTGCCACACTTATAGAAAAGTGACATTAAAGCAGTAATTTTTTCGTTTATCGCAGTTGAAAAAAAAATACAGTTTCAACTTTGCATTTATAACTAAAAGCCGGCTAGCGTCAGTGACCACAAAAAGTCCGAAACATTAAACCGGAACTAGCCACCATCGTCAGGCTTTCACTATTCAAAAGCTTAAAATATCAGCTATGTTAAAGCGAATTTTTAGCATTTTAGAATACATTACTGATTCTCAAGCGAAGCTTACAGATGCCCCCACTTGCAAGCCATCAGTGTATGCCAAAGCGTGTAGAAAATGGTTTTAGGTTGTCAGTTTTGTGCATGGTACGCCATCCAATACCGATTTATGTCAACGGCTCGTGTATTTTGTCCGGAGTTTTTCATCTATCGTCACTACAGTTTAAATTCTAGCGGTTTTTATAGTCAGCTTTGACCATCGAATATTTTACAGCCGGACATGTATTGTAAGCCAGGTTTGAAAGTTTTGTTGGTGTGGTTGTCTAGTTCGACGATATTTTGCTGATAGACTCTAATAGACAGTCAGAGCTTTTTCGTAACTATTAATTGCTACGCTTGCTACGAATAGTAACCATCGCTACGCCGTAGCAAACTGTAGCTATCTGTTTTATCTGGTTCAATTTTATGTTCAATCATATATTTAAAAAAAAATACGGGTTGCACCGGGAGTGCCGGCAGAAGCGAAAACTCAACAGATTGTAGGTTTCTAAAATGAAGTAAATTAGTGATCGGCCATTTTACTTGGCCTCTTGCTTGGCCTCTGCTTGCATACAATTTGTGTGTGACCAGAGGTCAGGACTCTGGTTTGACGCGAGTTAAACATTTTTTACCCATTCCAAAAAGTGCACAACGCCGCTAAAGAAGTTTTCACTTCAAAAATCTCCTTTTACCTAAATAGGCACATATACCTTTCTATGTTTGAAAATATACGATTGCTTTTAGGTATACACACGAGTCGTGCTGAGTGCATTTTAGCTGTCGCATTACTGAGTAGCCTGCGGGCGGGCGGCCACGTTTCCTCAGCTTTCCTATTCTGTCTCTAGCATTTCTCTAAAGTTCGCTCTCATCATACCTACCTAGGTGCAAAGATGTAGGAGCAGTTGTATTCATTAGTACAAAAATACAAAATCAAGCTTAAATAATGATCAAACTAATTATGCCGTCTATTTATCACGCATAACTCACGAATAACTAGAAAATTGCAACTTTTAATTTAGTTTGTTAGTTCTTCAATCTCTGCATTTTCGTATTTAATATAGCCAGTACCAACACTGCAGATTTTGCCGACCACGCGAAATTAAAAGCCATGCTTTAGATACCAGAATACTTCGCTGTCATTATTAAAATTCCTGTCTTTGTATCACATCGTCGACGATGCGCTTGTTAGCTTTTTATTCTGCGTCTCCATAAATAGATGTTCTATTTTTAGCTCCGTCATAAAATTTAAAATTGTCATTTCAAATTGCGTGGGCGCTGCATTCTTCAGCAAAAACCTTTTTACTAACCGCAAGAGATTTAAGTCCAGTAGTTTGTTACCAGTACCATATCTGCTTTTTATATTTGCATCATCTTCTACATGGCAAGCTCATTTGCTTGTAAACATGATAGTAAAAATACGTGCGTAGCTTATATACAGCTAACTCAATTTATTTATGTACATCATGATTTTTGTAGCAACTTCAGTGTTTTTACTATTCACCGTCTGTTTTCGTAGCGTCGCTATAAAATGACATGAATTTTCTGGAATATTTTGCAATAGGCTATACCACCATAAAAAGGCCGAGAATCTCGACACTGCCGGAATCACCATGAAAACCCGGCTATATTTACCTTTAAAAGTTAAAGTTGAAGTTGTCTTGCTGAGTTTCCCTACCGTTACAAAAGTAACCATTGATTTGGAACGTATTTGTTTTATCTGCGGAACTCGTTCCGGATCGTTCTTTACTTTCATCGAGTTGAAGTTCCGTGACGTCATCAATAGGAATCGCTCAGTGGAATGGAGATAGCAGTATTGTTCCACGTGGAGAAAATGGTTGAGTTCTAATTTTAAAATGAGTTTGGAATATTCATTTCTTTAACTTTTTTAACCCTTTTGCCTACCTAACTACATGATTTTCATCAACAAGCATAGATTTTATCTGTGCCTTTATCCCCCCGTGTCCTTCCAAAGTCCTTACTATTTTCGCAGCATGAAGTTTACTTCCATTCATCGCTTGCACATCCCAACTCCCTATTATCGCCATAATGAACAGTTTTAATGAAGATTCAACAAGGTTGTCTGCGGGCCGCTAGGACGTTATCAGATTTGGCTCCACGCCCGATTAATCTACCAGCATAATATTGCTTGGGAAGCTCTAGGTTCTGGCAGCTATAGATTCTGGCTGCACATATTTCTTAACCAATTTTAAGTCTAACAGCCACTAGAATATGGGGTATTTGAGGGTACTTGCCCAACTCGTAAGGCTAGGCAGGCAGATTGGAGAGCATATAGTAGATGATGTTGAATATACATTTATAGGAATAGCTGCTGCCTATTTTCCGGATTTACCCTTTTGCCGCTTTTTACGACACCCTCGGAAATGTGGTGGTGCTCTTCTGATCCTGCACCACATGGGTCATTATCATCAGCTAGTGTCAATCCACAGCTGGAAATAGGCCTCTCTCAAAGGTACCATTCCATAGGTAACTAATGAAGAATTTTAAGAAGCTTTAATCTTAAATCAGAAGCAGTCCTTTTTTAGGGAGTTTTACCTTTGTTACAGCTCAAAAATACTAGTACTAAACAATGTAGTATTTACGAAGCCAGCTGCATTGTTTGTTTGACGCTCGTTAAAACGGCGTCAATTCCAGTTTTTCATTTTGCATCTAAACGCGAATACCGACAGTTGTAGAAGAATTTCCTATAGAAATGTCATCATCATCAAACCTCGTAGAAGACTGATATACAGGCCTCCCCTTTATCGGTGGTATTTGCTTTTGGCAAGCGCAGTGCAGAATGTTATATTCGCAGTGGACGCTGCACCTCATTCTCCCTGGCTAAGTTGATTTTTATTGCGCAATGGGTATGCTTTTGACCTTTGTCAAAGATGGTGGAAATTTTTAAAGGTCATTTTCACCAAACTATTGGGAGAGTGGTTTAGTTTGATAAGTCGCACTTATTAACCGCGTAGAAACGTCTTTGTAGCTTGATCCTTTCGTAGTTGCATTTAACTGTAGTTGTCTCCAAAAACATGACAGTGGCAGTTCCATTATTCGAGCACAAGCACATTTGATATACAAGCAGGTATTGTCCTCGGCCAGGTTTTGTTCCGAGCGGCTTTTGTTTATGAACGTGCGGCTGGTTACACAGTGCGGTATGATCATCGTTGTGGCTGCGGAATGTTCAGTTGAGGGTAGTTGGAGACGAGGCGACTTGGTTGCACCTGAGTCTGGCTCAAATTGCCATTGGATCTAGGTATAGTAGGTTCATGAGACATTTTCAGTCTACTGCTAGACAATAGACATGGGCCTCTCTGTACCGGTTCTTCACATTCAGCCATTCATTCACCTGGAGATCTCACCTGAGCTGCTTGTACATTACCTAAGTACCTAAAGTACCGGAAGTGTTTTACCAGTTATGACGAAATTAATTTAAAACTACTTCAGGATTGTATTATAAGCAGAAGAAAAATAAGTCTTAACATTTATATTTTGCTCCTAAAATTTGAAATGTAAATGAAAATTATTCCTAAATTATGCCGCTCTTAACTTCAGAACAGGATAGGGCTCGGCCAGTAATGACCCTTAAACCAACAAAATTTTATACTTAAAAATTTTCTTTCGCACAATGGATCGAACAAGTTTGTTCGTCTATCTACATAGTTCAAAGTTCACATCTGCAATTGCGATCTCGAGAAGACTATAGTTTATAAGCTGCGACAGTTTTTGCGTCACTGGAGCGTAATAAAGATGATAAACTCTGTGGCTATCTATGTAGATGATCTCTTAGAGTTCAAGAGATTAGAAAGTGTGGCAAATACTCTCTGAACTGGTAGATAAAAAGACTTCTGCTTGGTGTCAAAATTGCACCGGCTTTTTAAAAATTGACTGAAAAATAAATCCAGGGAATTTTCACTATGAAACATCTTGCCATTGAGCAGTTGTATCGTAATGAATATTATAGCAATCACACACATGATAATATTGTCATTTGGAACGACTTTTATGTAATTTTATGACATAATTTATCAATATATTATTTTCATAATTCTCGCAACAAAAACAGTTCTTTCACGGTTTAACCTTGAAGCAACTGGCTTTATAAAGAATGTGGCAGGTGCAAGAAATAAACAACAGGGAGGACGAAAAATAAAGTATTTGTGTTTTACTTCAGTCGAGCCCACAAGATGTCTGGCGGCGTTGTAACTGATGTTACGTCTAAGAAAAAATAAAGAGAAAAACTCTGAGATAATGTTATGCAATGATATTGCGTAGAATCTGTTGTTGAAGATTTAAGTTATTTCAAAAGTAACAATTTGGCTGATCAAAGCTAACAAAATCCAGCATAATTTTTCTGCATCTTGTCAAAGAAAATATAATCTTGTCAAGTCAATGGCATTTAAATTTTGACGCCTAAAACGTAGCTTAATAAATATGACATTAAGTTTACTTTGCTATGCGCAAATATTCTCAGGAATAATGTTTTATTCTATTTTCTGTTGTGACAAATAAAAGTGAGTTCGGTCTACTCTACCACAAGGAAAGTCAAAGTTCATATTCCATGAAAAAGAAAGCTGGTAGCTTTGTTATTTATACTAATTTAAACTATTTTCATCATTGCCCTCGATTCTGGCCGCCACATTCTTAACTAATTTTAAGATAGCGCTGTCACTTTCTTATATTTGACATAAGAACAGGATAGCAAATAAACACATATGTTTGACGTTTCTAATTTGACATAAGCTGCTTTAAATAAGAACCGAGCATAGAGCATGTTCCTTATTTTACGTTAAATGAGCAATCTAATGTCAAATTTAAGCAATTTAATGTCAGATTAGGAATGTCAAAGTCACGTGTTTATTTGCTATCCTGTTCTTATCAAATATAAAAAAGTGACAGCGCTACTAAGAATTAGAATTAGTAACTGGACGGCGTGAATCGAGGCCATTATCTAAGGATTTATTTTTAGACGAGTCCAATTTAGAAACTTGGTTCACTTCCAACTAAAAGAGCCTCGGGAAACACCTCCTGAAACTTCTCACCTTTTATGTACTTCTGGTACAATTACCTGGAGTGCCCAGATTCCTCACAGACATCTGGATGAAAGTAATCAGCGAAGTTATTTAGTTCCAAAATTTATGACCACCATTTTTCACGATTAAGAAGATTCGTTTTATGAGAAATAATGTCGAAAGGAAAGTTTTTTGGGAGTTCTGATTTAAGTTAATGAAAAACGTCTAGATAGAAGAAAGGCACAAAAATATCAAGAATAATGAAACGTTCCTGTACAATATAAAAGCAATGTCTCAAGAGCCATTTTGTCGTTGAGTCATAAAATTTTTATTCTTGATTTTTTGCAGAGTCAGTTAGATATGAGAATATCATGTTCATACACACACACGACAGGCTATGTTATAACAAAGACCAAGATATACAATAGCTGTTGCCTACAGCAGATGCTGTGGTGCGTTTCAACTGCACACATTACTAACACATTTCATGCAAGTTCACTAGTTACGGCTTAGTTGAAAACACAGTTACCTATTGTCTAAAGTAAACGTTGATTGCTTTAAGTTGTTAATACATACGTGCTGACAATTCATCAATATCAATCCAGCCATAGCGCCATAGGGAACGCTGCTGCCTTTTTCCATGATTTAATCCTTATTTCCCTTAGGACACATAGGCAGAAAAAAGAATATATTTTTTTTTGTAGCGATCAAAAAACTGTAGTGTTTTTTTTATTTAAAACATCTGCGCTTGCAATTGTACAACTTGCTCTATGTACACGACTTTCTCTATTATGAATCTTTAACCACTTTTGTTATGAAGTTGAAATATTTATAACTAGTTTCTGTTCATGGCTCCGCACTCAGTGGTTATTAAATTGAGTAGAAACATCTCTACACGTGTAGGCTTTTGCGGCCATCTTGGTTAAATACTTACTTACTTACTGCGGTGGCTCAGTGACCCAAAGTGGATCCTGGCCTCCGACACCACTAGTCGCCAACTGTCTCTATCTTGAGCTGTGAGGCGCCATTGGGGTTGTTGAAGCTGGGGGATAAATAGGATATAAAAATATTTGCTGTTCAAACTATAAGGTGTAGAACCCATGAAAATAAACAACTTTCCCCAAGGAACATAAGCCGAAATATTAAAGTGATGTACGCGGCATGAGTCATATTGTATAGGAGAGTCAAGTTTTTAAGAATACGAAACACCAAATATTGATCATAAAATCATAAGTTACTTAGTCATAAAATAAGTTCACATATAAATGACAACTTTACAACTATACTGTTTATCGAATCTTCGCGGAACCAATAAAATATCTCACAATGCAAATGCAAGTTCGCATTGATACAAACTTGGAGCAATATTAGTGCCGTTGCATCTACTTGTAGCTCATCTGACAAGTTGTAGCGTCTACAGAGTTCGTAGCGGGTCTACATAGTTCGTAGCTGCTACACCTACGTACTTTCGTAGCGGGTCTACGCCGTAGTAGTTTGTGGAATCCATAAATCACTAAGTAGGTAGGTACATTTACTTGGCGTTAGTTTGAAAATGCATTACTCTGCGTATATTCAAGCCTGTAACCTTAACGGGGTAAGCAGAGCATCAATGCATTACTGAAAAATTACTTTGGATTGCTGTTTATTATTACCTCAACATATTTATTATACATTAGACAAGTTTTATGCGGTGATCTACGAGTATGATTTATTTTACTTGGTACCAAATAATTACATACTTATACTATTATTTTGCGCACAACAAAATAAAATTAAACGTGATATTGTACCAATTGTTTTGTATATTTTCATGTATTAAGCGTTAAAGTTTTTAATTGCTTTGCCTATCTCTACAAATTAAATTCATTACAATCAGATTTTGATATACCTCCAGAACATCACACAATTATGAACAAAAATATAGAATACTAGCTTTCCGCCCCGCGGTTTTGGAGTAATAAGTTTTCCTATGGGAATGAGGTATTTTCCTGAAGAAAAATTAGCCCAAGCTGTCTCCAGGTTATCATCTATCACCATGCCAAAATTCATCAAAATCCATTTAGCCGTTTCGGCGTGAAGAGCAAACACACAGACAGTTATTTTGGCATTTAAAATATTTGTATTGATACGTATTTTATTCATGTTGCGCGCAAACACTCGGTGGTTATAATTCAATAACTCGTTTGTGATAAAGTGTTTTTGAACTAGTAATTGCTAGGGAGTGATAAGAGATAACAGATAGCCATATCTTATCTGCTTCCCCATACAATTATGTGTTATTATAACAATAGCTAGTATTATACTGAGCCGCTATTTCATTAAGTGACTTGGCAAGTACTCAGGTCACCGAACTACTATGAAGATATTGTTATTGTGTGTATTCTATTTTTGTTATATTAATAAAATATACTTACATTAAGGTTCGGCGTTTTTACGACGCTTTAAAACATCGTGAGGAAACTTGCACACACCTACGAAGAAATTCAAAGGTTGTGTGTGAAGTAGGCCAATCCGTACTGGGCTCACGTGGTCGTCTATAGCCCGATCGTTGATTATTATTATTATTATATTTATGTATTATTATATTTTTATTATTAATCTCAGTGGTCATCCATCTGTATTACAAGTTTGTTGTTCCGCCAACAGCTACCTTAGTAAAGCATCATCGATCATTGTACAGAATTCGAAATTACTATTAAAGTTGCTACCATTCACCTCTTACCTCAGATTTCTTTTGCCCTATTATATAACTGATTCTAAAACGCTTACTTAATGACCAACCCACTCCTGCTAGGCTTTAGGTTATACAATAATTCCTTGATACGCCAAGAAATAATCCTATCATGGTGCTCCATGGCTACCGCCTGTTCATTATAACCAGATATCACCGGATTGTGAATATGTAACATCAATGTCCCGAAGCATCACGGATTATGACTATTAGTATTTCATCCCGTTTTCCTGTTCTTTCGATGTATTTTTCGTCTGTTATGAGTACATTTCTTGCCTCTCATTAGTGGTATTCAATATCGAGGAAATGTCCTTTCTGTAATCAGGAGGGTCGTTTTAGGAAAATGAGGGAGTGTTTTTGTGTTATTTTGGAACGAGACATTGCAGTAATGTACTTGCTCTTTCCGTGTGATTTTGATTCGATTTCATTCAGATATGAGAGTCTACTAAACAGATTCTCTGTCTGATCTCTGCTGGGCAACTCGTAGCACCTTTTATATCATAGCAAATTCAAAATTCAAATTGAAACCAGATGAAACCAGCTTTCATATTCAAAATGGACGCTCGACCACGTAGGTAGTAGTGGAGTAGTTAGGTGCGAGGGGAGAGATTTAACACCATAACAAAGTTACGACTTAATAATGTATAATACTTGTTCACTTTCTCTTGGAATTGAAACCAGATAAAACCAGCTTTCATATTCAAAATGGACGCTGCTGGTTTGCTGGAATTATTCAGCTCGGCCACGTGGGTAGTAGAGGAGTAGGTAGGTGCGAGGCGATGGGATGAATACGTAAACAAACGACACATTTACATGGCGCCGGTATGGAAATATACGCCATTTATATAACCACCGGCACTATTTCGGTAATCGCACTTCGTGGTACAGTTTTATAGGTATAGATGTCGTTAGCTCGTTAGATATTCAAGTTTCTACATATTCAGCAAGGTTAGTGTGAACTTATTGGATTGTATTTAAATTAATCGAGCTATGTAGTTATATAAAAGGTTAAATAATTAGCTTAGTTAGACTATCATCAAAATATCACGAGGATATAAAAGGAATTCGTAAATCGTAAACAAGTAATTCGTTTCATATCAAGAACTCTCAGATTGTCCATCGTATGACCTCTACCTTACCTGGTGGTAAGGGACGACGTAGATTACGTTGAATTGTCGCCTAGATAATGCCTTTTCACTCTTGCATTTAAAGAATCTAGGTTATAATGGTACTTTACTCTACTTTCATACTCCACCGACAAGAGCGGCGCTCAGTTTATGATGATGATGAGGTTATAATGTTCCGGAAACAGACCTGCTGAAAAAAAAAAACATTCTAAATGAATTCGAATTGAATTTCAAGGCTGGTCTATTTTATTACGTTGGTACAATAAAGATACATAATTTCCTCTGTAATAGCAGCAATGTAAGCCAAACACAGATTGATTATGTAAACAAGTTGTTGATAGTTGTTAATATTCGTGAATGAGATTGTTGTGACTTTGATAAGGTCATGTTTTGAAAAGGGTTCGTTTGGGAATTTTGTTGTTAATAATAATAATATTAATGATCCCTGTTTATTTGAATAGTTGCGATATGTCTGCACGTGCCATTTTGTTTACAATCAACTTAATAACATAAGAAGTGTTTGTTTGTATGTGGGGGTTAGTTAATTCATTTTTGACACTATTGAATTGGATTAAAAACCGTCTACGCGATATTGCTAGGTTATCTATCTTTAAGTAATTTAAATGTCTGATTCCTATGGAAAACAAAAGACAAACCGAATGACCTTACTTCCCATGACGACGCCTAGAGTACCTTCTTAATAAATAACCAATTTTTATCACTGATTTACATTTTGATTAAATACCTGAGTTTTGAGTTTTGTTTAGTGAAAACAGTAGTTTGTGAGATTTTCCGACGTGCAGATCATGCAGATTAATTTGGTATATCGCGAGCAAAACATCGGAGAAACTAAACTAGTTTGTTTATATAAGTAATTCGTTAGTTGCGGACCCTTTCGCCTGATTTCGAAATTAGGGGTCGAGATTATGAGGTTTCTCTTTCACATCGCTCGTCACGTCTAGATAAGGTTTTGTTTTGAATCTGGCCTATTTAAACTCTACCTATTCGTATTCATCTGTGAAGATATTCAAGGTGTTCCTTGCAAGTTGGCTGTGCTTGATGAATAGACTACGGAATCTTTGACATTAATGCTTGCGTTAAGATAGTGTGAATACATACATACATACATAAAATCACGCCTTTTTCGCTATTGGGGTAGGCAGAGCAAAAACGACCTAAATAAAGGTCATTTCGCCGCGTCTGACAAGTTTTGAGGGTTATTATACAGGTGATTATGTATATTGCTATAGTGACAGGTTGTCAGCCCATCTCTGGCACATTCTATGTTTTTCTATCACTCCTAGTCCAGCATGTAAGTAAATAGTGTGAATACGATTAACATTTAGGGATTTAGGCCACTGGTTTATGTCCTTGTGATCCTATTCACATTACCTCCGTGTATTTACAAGTAGGTACGTAACGTTATTCAATCTCACGACTGCCGCTCGGTCATACTTGTGGCTGTGCGTACAGACACGCGCTCCTGTGTGCGTCACTACAGGTTTAGTTACCATGCCGAACACTTTAAAGTTTTTATGAGTTCCCGATATTTCGGCGCTCACAAGTATTTCTCACAAGTTTTTCAACAAATTTTGCTGGACTACTGGGAGTGATAGAAGAACATAGAATGTGCCAGCTGCATCTCCTCCCGGGCATGCTGTAAAAATCAGCTAAGGGAATCGAGGGTTTCAGTGTATTGCAATTTAGGCGATGAGCTGACAACCCGTCACTGGCAATATTCACAATTATCATCTGATTAACCCTCGAAACTTGTCAGACGTGGCGTAACAACCTATATTTAGGTAGTTTTTGCTCTGCCTACCCCATTAGGGATTAAGGCGTGATTTTATGTATGTATGTACAAGTATGACAAAGCGGCAGCCGTGAGATTAAAATTACCTTACCTAAGTAAGTATTTATTAGGTTTTCAATAGTAGATTTTCCCCGATAATTACGGGGAAATCGATATCAAACATAGAATTCTTCCATCGATACCGTATATTGATTCGCCGGTGAAACTGCAATTAGCTGCAACTGCAGCACTCGTAATTGGTCAAATGCATTGTTGTTGTTATCGTTCCATGTGATTATTAACCTGTATTTGTATGTGTGACGCTTGGGTGGTATGGTAATGTTTTTACTATGGTATTAGTAAACCTGTAGTTGAATTGAATGTTTTAATAGTAGTATGTGACTCGACTGCGCTATCACGTAATAAAATATAATTTTGAAATCGATTTCAATACAGTACCTATACTTTTATTATTAGGTAAGTATTTGTATCTACTGTCCATCTCCATACCGAACCGTTGATGCTCTGTAGTACCCCCAATGGAGTGTGTGTGCAGGATCATATCTTCAATGAGAGAGCAGACGATTTCCGGGTTTCAACTGCAGATAGAGCTTGGATATTCTTGTCCCGCCAATTGGAAATGCTGGCGAGCGCGGACGATTGACTATCTATATATCTATCTGTGCTCTATGTGAAGTGGCATGGTTTTATTGTTGCTGTGAGCTTGAAAAGCCATCTACGAGGGCTGTGAGATCCACTATATGGCCAAGTTTCAAATCCTAGCCCAAAAACGAGAAAAACGACATCGTCGGCGTCCATCCAAGATCGCAACGGACTCTTAGTTCGCGTGCCTTAAGTGCGGACGAAAGTGTCGTTCGAGGATCGATTTATTAAGCCACGAGCGACGATGCCCCTCTCGCGTAGGCGCTGCTTGAATCATCTGACAAGATGAATAAGGCCTAATGATTAGCCTGGATGCCTTAAATGGTTATTTCATCAGTTAGTGTTAAATTAAACATCGCCCCTGATTTTAAGGATTCGAATTCTTTTCTAATATTGTGTTTTGTTTCGTTTTAGGTAAGTCCAGTAATTCCAGCTTAAGACTTAGACTGCGAGGTATGAAAATCTAAACAGCTAAGTCAGGTAAAAAAACCTTAATTTCAGTAGTATGAATTTTTTTTTTTTTTTAATAGCCTATAAATCGTCCCATTATGAAAAAAATATTTTAGTATGAATTATATGAAAAAAATATTTTTCTAAGTATAAGTAGTATTACCTAAATATCTCGGTATTTGGCTTCAATCATATATATCCTTGTGTCCTCTTGAGTCACTTGTTCAATGCCATAGAGTGCATTTGGAGTTAAGCCAAATGGCTTTAGGTCTAGCACTAATACATCTGCAACACTAACTTACTTCAACAGCCTTACCCTAAAACCTTTTGCGGTTTCAAATGCGTTTGCAATCACAAAGTTTTGATTAGTTTTAAATAGTTAATTTATTTTATTCCAATTACTAACTCTAACATTCCTCCTCAATTGAAGCGCCTCTTCAATTGAAAAGGCTTTCAGAAATAATCTGATTATTTCTTAACTTTTAATTTTAATGTTACCTATCTAACAATAATAAAATAAACGTAAAGCGTTCAAAGCATGAATATTTTTATGTCTTTGACATTTTTCTATGAATAATTTAAATTAAACATCCAAAAACGTGATTGAAAGGGAAACAGGTTATATTTCAACAAGTCATTTTTAATCTCGCGAATTTCGTCCTTTTTGCAAATCTTTTTAAAAATGAATTATTTACTTTTTGCTCATCTCATTATTTTCGTTAGTCATAATCATAATGTATTTATGATCTAATTAAACGAAAATGGATACGCTATTTATACATTTTTATATAAATTCATGGTTATTAACTATGCTTGCTCCTTAAGTGACAGGCAGAACGTCAAAGGCGCAAAAAAATCCGTTTTCGACTTGTCTTTAAGAATTTTTTGTATGAAACGTGATTTTTGTATGCATTCAAGTGCAATGTTTCACGTAAAATGAACTCAATTGCACGAATATTTGTTTGTACAAAATAGTAGGTAGGCATTGTGCTTGTGGTCGGCCTGTATCAACTTCGTTACGATATGCAAATGGAGGTTTTTTTTACAACCGAAAACATTTTATAGCACCAATGTAAACATTATGTCCCAAAACTCTGCGTAAAATTTGAATAATCTTTTGCAAACCATTGCATTTAAAGCAATATTTTCTTTAGTCCATTATTTTATATGCAAAATAAGAAAACAGATTTTTAAGAAAGGAATTTTTTATAGCCACAAAAATTTACATTTTTGTCTTAGCTTAACTAAATTTCATGTAACTTACCTGCGAAAGTGAGTTTTTACAAGAAAGGCATTTAATAACTCTAGTATTTTAATTAAAATAGCCAACATTTCTAAACTTAAGTAGGTACTTATCAGTCTAAACCGAAACTGTTTATATAAGCCTGTCACTTGCAGGTTTTCAATTGAACCTGGATGAAGCGAGGCTGAGCTCAGTTTAACCACAGAATATAACCTATAGTTTAACCCGGTTTAACCAGGACAATAGTAGTGGGAGTATGCTGCTGCATACATTGGCGAATGTACGGACTTATCTCTGAAGTGAAATATACGCACACACAAAATTCCACTCACAACCTGTGAATACACAAAACAAGTGACATGTTTACTGTTACTCTGCAGTTTTAGTTAGCATTGTGGTAGGCAAAAAGAAATGTATGACAGGGCCCAAATGATAAAAATCAGGAGTAAAATCATTCAAAGTATATCAATTGATATTGATCTTAAAGTAATTTTCATAAACATTCTCGTCACCAGACTACTTTTGTTGCAGAAATACTAGTACTCGATTCCTTTCCACGCTATTTGCGCGTGTTTTCGCGTGCCGTTCCGTTCACCCTCTCGCTGCAATCTGGAGGCGGAAGCTGCTCTAATTGGGCAGCTACGGTGCATCCACTAATCTACACGTGTCATATAAACACTGTACGGATGGGTACATGGTAGTTTAACTTTGTGGAGTAATAAGTTTTCCTATGGGAATGAGGTATTTTCCTGAAGAAAAATTAGCCCAAGCTGTCTCCAGGTTATCATCTATCACCATGCCAAAATTCATCAAAATCCATTTAGCCGTTTCGGCGTGAAGAGCAAACACACAGACAGTTATTTTGGCATTTAAAATATTTGTATTGATACGTATTTTATTCATGTTGCGCGCAAACACTCGGTGGTTATAATTCAATAACTCGTTTGTGATAAAGTGTTTTTGAACTAGTAATTGCTAGGGAGTGATAAGAGATAACAGATAGCCATATCTTATCTGCTTCCCCATACAATTATGTGTTATTATAACAATAGCTAGTATTATACTGAGCCGCTATTTCATTAAGTGACTTGGCAAGTACTCAGGTCACCGAACTACTATGAAGATATTGTTATTGTGTGTATTCTATTTTTGTTATATTAATAAAATATACTTACATTAAGGTTCGGCGTTTTTACGACGCTTTAAAACATCGTGAGGAAAACTTGCACACACCTACGAAGAAATTCAAAGGTTGTGTGTGAAGTAGGCCAATCCGTACTGGGCTCACGTGGTCGTCTATAGCCCGATCGTTGATTATTATTATTATTATATTTATGTATTATTATATTTTTTATTATTAATCTCAGTGGTCATCCATCTGTATTACAAGTTTGTTGTTTCCGCCAACAGCTACCTTAGTAAAGCATCATCGATCATTGTACAGAATTCGAAATTACTATTAAAGTTGCTACCATTCACCTCTTACCTCAGATTTCTTTTGCCCTATTATATAACTGATTCTAAAACGCTTACTTAATGACCAACCCACTCCTGCTAGGCTTTAGGTTATACAATAATTCCTTGATACGCCAAGAAATAATCCTATCATGGTGCTCCATGGCTACCGCCTGTTCATTATAACCAGATATCACCGGATTGTGAATATGTAACATCAATGTCCCGAAGCATCACGGATTATGACTATTAGTATTTCATCCCGTTTTCCTGTTCTTTCGATGTATTTTTCGTCTGTTATGAGTACATTTCTTGCCTCTCATTAGTGGTATTCAATATCGAGGAAATGTCCTTTCTGTAATCAGGAGGGTCGTTTTAGGAAAATGAGGGAGTGTTTTTGTGTTATTTTGGAACGAGACATTGCAGTAATGTACTTGCTCTTTCCGTGTGATTTTGATTCGATTTCATTCAGATATGAGAGTCTACTAAACAGATTCTCTGTCTGATCTCTGCTGGGCAACTCGTAGCACCTTTTATATCATAGCAAATTCAAATTCAAATTGAAACCAGATGAAACCCAGCTTTCATATTCAAAATGGACGCTCGACCACGTAGGTAGTAGTGGAGTAGTTAGGTGCGAGGGGAGAGATTTAACACCATAACAAAGTTACGACTTAATAATGTATAATAACTTGTTCACTTTCTCTTGGAATTGAAACCAGATAAAACCAGCTTTCATATTCAAAATGGACGCTGCTGGTTTGCTGGAATTATTCAGCTCGGCCCACGTGGGTAGTAGAGGAGTAGGTAGGTGCGAGGCGAGATTAAAAATGACTTGTTTGAAATATAACCTGTTTCCCTTTCAATCACGTTTTTGGATGTTTAATTTAAATTATTCATAGAAAAATGTCAAAGACATAAAAATATTCATGCTTTGAACGCTTTACGTTTATTTTATTATTGTTAGATAGGTAACATTAAAATTAAAAGTTAAGAAATAATCAGATTATTTCTGAAAGCCTTTTCAATTGAAGAGGCGCTTCAATTGAGGAGGAATGTTAGAGTTAGTAATTGGAAATAAAATAAATTAACTATTTAAAACTAATCAAAACTTTGTGATTGCAAACGCATTTGAAACCGCAAAAGGTTTTAGGGTAAGGCTGTTGAAGTAAGTTAGTGTTGCAGATGTATTAGTGCTAGACCTAAAGCCATTTGGCTTAACTCAAATGCACTCTATAGTGGCATTGAACAAGTGACTCAAGAGGACACAAGGATATATATGATTGAAGCCAAATACCGAGATATTTAGGTATACTACTTATACTTAGAAAAATATTTTTTTCATATAATTCATACTAAAATATTTTTTTCATAATGGGACGATTTATAGGCTATTAAAAAAAAAAAAAAAATTCATACTACTGAAATTAAGGTTTTTATTACCTGACTTAGCTGTTTAGATTTTCATACCTCGCAGTCTAAGTCTTAAGCTGGAATTACTGGACTTACCTAAAACGAAACAAAACACAATATTAGAAAAGAATTCGAATCCTTAAAATCAGGGGCGATGTTTAATTTAACACTAACTGATGAAATAACCATTTAGGCATCCAGGCTAATCATTAGGCCTTATTCATCTTGTCAGATGATTCAAGCAGCGCCTACGCGAGAGGGGCATCGTCGCTCGTGGCTTAATTAAATCGATCCTCGAACGACACTTTCGTCCGCACTTAAGGCACGCGAACTAAGAGTCCGTTGCGATCTTGGATGGACGCCGACGATGTCGTTTTTCTCGTTTTTGGGCTAGGATTTGAAACTTGGCCATATAGTGGATCTCACAGCCCTCGTAGATGGCTTTTCAAGCTCACAGCAACAATAAAACCATGCCACTTCACATAGAGCACAGATAGATATATAGATAGTCAATCGTCCGCGCTCGCCAGCATTTCAATTGGCGGACAAGAATATCCAAGCTCTATCTGCAGTTGAAACCCGGAAATCGTCTGCTCTCTCATTGAAGATATGATCCTGCACACACACTCCATTGGGGGTACTACAGAGCATCAACGGTTCGGTATGGAGATGGACAGTAGATACAAATACTTACCTAATAATAAAAGTATAGGTTACTGTATTGAAATCGATTTCAAAATTATATTTTATTACGTGATAGCGCAGTCGAGTCACATACTACTATTAAAACATTCAATTCAACTACAGGTTTACTAATACCATAGTAAAAACATTACCATACCACCCAAGCGTCACACATACAAATACAGGTTAAATAATCACATGGAACGATAACAACAACAATGCATTTGACCAATTACGAGTGCTGCAGTTGCAGCTAATTGCAGTTTCACCGGCGAATCAATATACGGTATCGATGGAAGAATTCTATGTTTGATATCGATTTCCCCGTAATTATCGGGGAAAATCTACTATTGAAAACCTAATAAATACTTACTTAGGTAAGGTAATTTTAATCTCACGGCTGCCGCTTTGTCATACTTGTACATACATACATAAAATCACGCCTTAATCCCTAATGGGGTAGGCAGAGCAAAAACTACCTAAATATAGGTTGTTACGCCACGTCTGACAAGTTTCGAGGGTTAATCAGATGATAATTGTGAATATTGCCAGTGACGGGTTGTCAGCTCATCGCCTAAATTGCAATACACTGAAACCCTCGATTCCCTTAGCTGATTTTTACAGCATGCCCGGGAGGAGATGCAGCTGGCACATTCTATGTTCTTCTATCACTCCCAGTAGTCCAGCAAAATTTGTTGAAAAACTTGTGAGAAATACTTGTGAGCGCCGAAATATCGGGAACTCATAAAAACTTTTAAGTGTTCGGCATGGTAACTAAACCTGTAGTGACGCACACAGGAGCGCGTGTCTGTACGCACAGCCACAAGTATGACCGAGCGGCAGTCGTGAGATTGAATAACGTTACGTACCTACTTGTAAATACACGGAGGTAATGTGAATAGGATCACAAGGACATAAACCAGTGGCCTAAATCCCTAAATGTTAATCGTATTTCACACTATTTACTTACATGCTGGACTAGGAGTGATAGAAAAAACATAGAATGTGCCAGAGATGGGCTGACAACCTGTCACTATAGCAATATACATAATCACCTGTATAATAACCCTCAAAACTTGTCAGACGCGGCGAAATGACCTTTATTTAGGTCGTTTTTGCTCTGCCTACCCCAATAGCGAAAAAGGCGTGATTTTATGTATGTATGTATGTATTCACACTATCTTAACGCAAGCATTAATGTCAAAGATTCCCGTAGTCTATTCATCAAGCACAGCCAACTTGCAAGGAACACCTTGAATATCTTCACAGATGAAATACGAATAGGTAGAGTTTAAATAGGCCAGATTCAAAACAAAACCTTATCTAGACGTGACGAGCGATGTGAAAGAGAAACCTCATAATCTCGACCCCTAATTCGAAATCAGGCGAAAGGGTCCGCAACTAACGAATTACTTATA
>JARACY010000775.1:0-76586 GCA_029255725.1 Scrobipalpa atriplicella | reverse complement strand
TCCATACACGAAAAGAGAGGTTCTTAGAAGTCGTTATTGCTGTGTGAGCTTCGTGTTACAATTTACATCAGAGTGGAAAGGCTGAAAATATTATAATATTGCGTTCACTTGTCGACGTCACTCATAATTTTTAATCTAGAATAAAGCGAAAGGAATATAGAACAATAATTTATTGAAACATTTCTTTCTGAAATTAAAGTACCTATATTATTGAATTTCGCCAGCAGATAAAGGTGTGATTGTATGTAACTTAACTAGTCTTAATAAAAAGTACTAAGAACATTTTTTAAAATAATCAACTTTTCTACAACCATAAAAATACTCATTTTAGCGGTGGAAGATAAGATTACTACAATAATTTTGCCGAGTCGCCTCTCTAGTGTCCAATTATAGCAATTTCCGAGGCTGTCCGAACATAGCATTGAATATAAAAATCTAAGAAGATATATGCTAAAGGGATTATATTGTGTGGAAACAAAAAATGTACACAGCATAAATTATAGGTGCATGATAATGAAATTTAATTTAATGCGTTAGCACAATATTGTGCCGTAGTAATTCAATTTCGACCCAGAAGAAAAACTGTCGAAAAATAAACACTCTTTGTACACCAAGATGAAGTGAAAAATGCTGCAAAGTTTAGATCGACCGACACGCTTTTTATAAACGATGAAAATCAAATTGCAACATTTGTTTACTTTACTTGTACGAGTATATTATGAAGTGGGTATTTTCAGAGTCTCAGTTCATAAAACACTGAGCAAAAGCGTAACTGCTAACAAAACATAGCTCTTGGCAACAGAGTACATTTACAGTGCAGACTAATACGTCATCGGGTTTTATTGAATTCAGTCTGCTGCTTTCGTGATGTAGTTTGGCCCTGGGACTCTTCAGCGGGAGGTGCTAGGTTCGGTTATGTGATATTATAAATGGTGGTATGGTTCCTTATTTATTCATACACAATGAATTTACCTAAGGCAAATAAGATGCCGAAACTATACGCTATAGTTTCAGTGTTAAAACCAAGGCGACGGGTTGACAAACTTCGCTATAATAATATAGTCCTATCTGGAAAAAAAAAAACGAAGTCTAACTAGACTAAAATAGCTTTTATAAAACCGTAAAGCTCTGAAAATCTCGTAAGGATTTATGCGCGGTTTTGTATGGGATGTACGAGTATGTGAACAACTTTAGCAACTTGCGCCATGACAAATTCATGCAATAGTCGTAACAAAAATAATTTAGTAGAGGTAGGGTTCCCTTAAAAAGGACCTTTTTAAACTGGTAAATTGGTGCCTTTTTCTTGTTACCCCGACGTGGCTAGCCGTCGTCTGGCATCGTAGACTGAACTATTGATTACTAGCGCATACGCTTGGTCAGCGCTCGATTGAGGTTCACATCGACGAGCTGCAACCCGACTGCTATGTAGCTAGACTTATTTTATTCGAGACTATCACGATATTTAAATGTCAGCTACTATAAAGTCCACTACTGGCTAATGTTTAACTAAGTAATTGCCATACTCCCCACGCTTGACATACAAATTAAAGAACGATATTCCGCTAAGCCGCTAAAAGAAACGACAGAAATATAATACAATACAAATAAATCTTTATTGCGCTAGAAGACACATACAAATAAAAATACACAGGGTGATACTATTTTGATCTGGTATCGGTTTTTACCGATGATCCATTAATTAAAAAAAAAACATAACAAGCAGAGAACTGATAACAAACACTTAGGTACTTCTCAGATAATAGCGGAGTAATAATTTTGTAATGGATTCACGATGCATTTTTTGTGGTTTACAATCCGTACTTATGCAGTCGGTCTGTTTAAACTGTTGGATTAGGAGTTCATCTCGGGTTACTGCTCGGTTATATCGCTTACCTTGGTTTTGGAGAAGGTGAAGTTTGATTAAATATTGCAAGGTTTAGTTTATTAAAGCTTGTTTGTTTTATAAACATGTTTTTAGAAAGGCAATATCTAACGTCGACCTACAAATTTAAAGGCGTGAAACCTGTTTATTAACATGATTTTACTTTTAAAGGCTCGCACGCACACGCTTCCGGCAGACCGTAAACTCAATAAGCAACCTTATATTGTGCCGGCGGCACTGTGTGAAGTTGGCTAAAAATGAGAAATACTTGTCTTTTTGTAACTTATTTCTGCTTAAGCTCAACACTTTTTTTATATTTCTGGTTAGGTCATTTACTGTATTTTATCAAGCCTACGTGTCTACTGTATTCTTAGACATTATCATACCAATAAAAAAAATACATACATACATACATACAATCACTCCTTTATCCCTAATGGGGTAGGCAGAGCAAAAATGACCTAAACAAAGGCCGTTTCGCCACGTCTGACAAGTTTAGAGGGTTGGTACAGATGATGATTATGTATATTGCTATAGTGACGGGTTGTCAGCCCATCGCCTAAATTGCAACACACTGAAACCCTCGATTCCCTTAGCTGATTTTTACAGCATGCACGGGAGGAGATGCAGCTGGCACATTCTATGTTTTTCTTTCACTCCCAGTCCAGCATGGAAGTAATAAAAAAAATCGTGCACCAATTTCCCCAAGAAAGCTATTAAAACCCTATATCCGCCTGAAACTTATACTTCCACATTCCGGATCGACAGAACTGACAGTGCTATTTGAGTATATGGGTCGAGTCAGTGGGACAGAGAGTACGAGTACAGCTGTACCGTACAGGTGGCGTGTGCGCAGCTATTCTGGGCGGCAATTGCCTCTGTGGTCTAGTGGTGTTAGACTTGGGCTCTCGAGACGGAGGTCATAGGTTCGATTTACACTAGGGGGGAAAAGTAGATACTCTAGGTCCTAGGACTAGACTCGAGTCTGGGACAATAATTTCCATCCGAATGTTGTCAGTTTGTCTTCTTCTTCTGCTCAAAAACACCTTTTACTAGGTCGTCAACGACGAACGCTTATGAATATCCTTTAATAGAGATAAAAGTGTGACTTTATGTATATGTAGATTATGTAACTAGGTAAACACAACTTTAATAATAATCTGCTTAATTTTGCGGCGTCGCAATGACTTCGCAAACTTCGCTTTAATAAATATTCAGTAAAAAATGCTGACAGAATACAAATTGCCTTTCTAAAAACATGTTTATAAAACAAACAAGCTTTAATAAACTAAACCTTGCAATATTTAATCAAACTTCACCTTCTCCAAAACCAAGGTAAGCGATATAACCGAGCAGTAACCCGAGATGAACTCCTAATCCAACAGTTTAAACAGACCGACTGCATAAGTACGGATTGTAAACCACAAAAAATGCATCGTGAATCCATTACAAAATTATTACTCCGCTATTATCTGAGAAGTACCTAAGTGTTTGTTATCAGTTCTCTGCTTGTTATGTTTTTTTTTTAATTAATGGATCATCGGTAAAAACCGATACCAGATCAAAATAGTATCACCCTGTGTATTTTTATTTGTATGTGTCTTCTAGCGCAATAAAGATTTATTTGTATTGTATTATATTTCTGTCGTTTCTTTTAGCGGCTTAGCGGAATATCGTTCTTTAATTTGTATGTCAAGCGTGGGGAGTATGGCAATTACTTAGTTAAACATTAGCCAGTAGTGGACTTTATAGTAGCTGACATTTAAATATCGTGATAGTCTCGAATAAAATAAGTCTAGCTACATAGCAGTCGGGTTGCAGCTCGTCGATGTGAACCTCAATCGAGCGCTGACCAAGCGTATGCGCTAGTAATCAATAGTTCAGTCTACGATGCCAGACGACGGCTAGCCACGTCGGGGTAACAAGAAAAAGGCACCAATTTACCAGTTTAAAAAGGTCCTTTTTAAGGGAACCCTACCTCTACTAAATTATTTTTGTTACGACTATTGCATGAATTTGTCATGGCGCAAGTTGCTAAAGTTGTTCACATACTCGTACATCCCATACAAAACCGCGCATAAATCCTTACGAGATTTTCAGAGCTTTACGGTTTTATAAAAGCTATTTTAGTCTAGTTAGACTTCGTTTTTTTTTTTCCAGATAGGACTATATTATTATAGCGAAGTTTGTCAACCCGTCGCCTTGGTTTTAACACTGAAACTATAGCGTATAGTTTCGGCATCTTATTTGCCTTAGGTAAATTCATTGTGTATGAATAAATAAGGAACCATACCACCATTTATAATATCACATAACCGAACCTAGCACCTCCCGCTGAAGAGTCCCAGGGCCAAACTACATCACGAAAGCAGCAGACTGAATTCAATAAAACCCGATGACGTATTAGTCTGCACTGTAAATGTACTCTGTTGCCAAGAGCTATGTTTTGTTAGCAGTTACGCTTTTGCTCAGTGTTTTATGAACTGAGACTCTGAAAATACCCACTTCATAATTGTATAGTGTTTTGATAACCCACAGAAACTAACAACGAAAAAACATCATAGGATTACCAAACTACATACATACATACAATCACGGCTGTACACCTTATGGGGCAGGCAGACCGTCAATGACCAAATAAAATATCGTATTCGCCACGTCTGACAAGATTTAAGTAGAAAGAACGAACTGTACATTGCTTCAGTGATGGGTTGTCAGATCGCCTAAATTGCAATACACTAAAACCCTGTCTCCTTCTACTATCATCTCTTAAGTATGCCCGGAAAGAGAAGCAGTTGGAACATTCTATGTTTTTTTATCGTTGCCGGTCTAACATAGAAGAGCAACTTTTTGTTAGCTCTAGTTATATGAACTGAGACTCCGAAAATACCCAGTTCATAATAGTATAGTGTTTTGGTAACCCACAGAAAGTTTGACGCCCTTCCGCACTGAAATAAAATCACAAAGAAATCGTATTGATTAGCAAACTAGTCGTTACTAAAATATTTTAACACTGATTGAAGTTATTTGTTCCTCCTACTTCACACTAGTAACTTCTGTAGGTCTGCTGTAACAAGTTGTTACTGTGTACAATAAAATGTTAAATAAATATCAATCCACTGAACGAACCTACTGTATCGGTTGTAGGTATACCGTTACTACAACAATACATAATATTATGTCTCTCAAAATTAGTCACACGAGCAAAAACACTCACAAATAAAAAACCGTCAGTGGCAATTTCCATACACGAAAAGAGAGGTTCTTAGAAGTCGTTATTGCTGTGTGAGCTTCGTGTTACAATTTACATCAGAGTGGAAAGGCTGAAAATATTATAATATTGCGTTCACTTGTCGACGTCACTCATAATTTTTAATCTAGAATAAAGCGAAAGGAATATAGAACAATAATTTATTGAAACATTTCTTTCTGAAATTAAAGTACCTATATTATTGAATTTCGCCAGCAGATAAAGGTGTGATTGTATGTAACTTAACTAGTCTTAATAAAAAGTACTAAGAACATTTTTTAAAATAATCAACTTTTCTACAACCATAAAAATACTCATTTTAGCGGTGGAAGATAAGATTACTACAATAATTTTGCCGAGTCGCCTCTCTAGTGTCCAATTATAGCAATTTCCGAGGCTGTCCGAACATAGCATTGAATATAAAAATCTAAGAAGATATATGCTAAAGGGATTATATTGTGTGGAAACAAAAAATGTACACAGCATAAATTATAGGTGCATGATAATGAAATTTAATTTAATGCGTTAGCACAATATTGTGCCGTAGTAATTCAATTTCGACCCAGAAGAAAAACTGTCGAAAAATAAACACTCTTTGTACACCAAGATGAAGTGAAAAATGCTGCAAAGTTTAGATCGACCGACACGCTTTTTATAAACGATGAAAATCAAATTGCAACATTTGTTTACTTTACTTGTACGAGTATATTATGAAACTATCATCATCATCACCCTGTCTCAGTCCACTGCTGGATATAGGCCTCTCCCATGGCACGCCACTCAGCTCGGTCTTCAGTCGTACTCTTCCAATTTCTGCCCGCTTTCTTACGAATATCACCGTCCCACATAGTTTCAGGTTATGAAATTATACTTTGTACAAAATGAAGTTTAGCCGGTAAAAACAAATATGCATATGGCGTATCTTTATTTCCAACACCTATGCATGTTCAGAACATATGCTAATATTTGCTAATTCATTAGCCTAATGGAAAGAGCTGGACTTAATATAATTCCCCGACTTCAGCTAGGTTTTGGCTAAATTAGCTAAATTCGCCTTTAGATAAGCGCGGGGTATTAAAATTAATTTACAGTATTTTAGATATAAATCTACATTTAGTTATAGAATTTAAAATAAAATGTTTTGGAGAAGGTTAAGTCAGGAGTAGATAACCTACCTAAAGCGAGCATGAAAAGATATGAATGCGAATGTAGTTGACGTTTCCAAGGATCTAGTAGGGATGTGGTCGCTACCAGGACCCAGGTAGATCTGATTCCGGCCTAACCTGAGGTAGATTCTAGAAAAATTCGACCTAGGTAGGGTGTTTAATTGTACCTTTGCATCGGGTAGGGTTGTAATGTTAATAGAATGATTCCGTACATACATACAGACATACATATAATCACGCCCTTATCCCTAATGGGGTAGGCAGAGCATAAACGACCTAAACAAAGGTCGTTCCGCCACGTCTGACAAGTTTTGAGGGTTATTTCAGATAGATCTGTATATTGCTATAGTGACAGGTTGTCAGCCCATCGCCTAAATTACAATACTGAAACCCTCAAATCCCTTAGCTGATTTTTACAGCATGCCCGGGAGGATATGCAGCTGGTACATTCTATGTTTTTCTATCACTCCCAGTCCAGCAGCGTGACGATTGAATGATTCCGTAATACTAGCAAATGTTTTTTTTTTTACTAAGTGGCGCTTATATTGAAGAATAATGTTCTTAATTGGTATTATTATTTCACAATAATGGATAGAAAGTGATTTAACGAGGCCAAAAACAATAAAGACAGCCCGCCAAAACATAACAATGACTAAACATCAAAAGCAAACAATGAAACAGTTCAATATCAAATTAATAAAACATCTCTCTCATCCAATATTCCAGTAATGGACATTTTATTGTTTCCGCTAGCGTTTTTTTTTTACGGACAATAAAATTTACATCAATTCATCAGAAAATTGTTTGCGCAAAAATTGGCGAATACTGACTTTGTTCACTTTTTCATTCAAACCATATTCAAACAAAGCAAAAAATATTCTTGATAATTGTTATAAAATTGTTAGTTACAATAGTCAACATTGTTTGCCAGTAAATAAATAGTGATATTCTTAGGTGATATTTGATATTTGAAAGACTAGCTTTTAAAACATTAGTCAACTTAATTTTTACGCGGATATTTTTGAATTTTTTAGATGACAATATTTATGGTCTGGTCCTAGCTACAATGTTGTAAACGTTAATAATAATTATAAAAATAGAAGAGATACAATCGAGCGAGGTAATTAACTATTGACACAAAATCTATTTTCTCTCGTTTCAATGTCACTCTCTCAAACGAAGAGTGTTGTGAAACGGCGGTTATTTTCCCTGCGCGCCGTTTCGGGAAGACCTTGTGCCGGCGTCTGCGCATATCCAAGGCCGGGAAGAAAATTTTGAAACACACACGACACAACCTAAACAAAGTTTAGGTAACTTCGCATAATGTCCTTTTCTCTAATGTTCCTTTCGCAAAATGACAAATTAGAAGTCTTTTTAGTAGGCATACTATTTGAACTAAATCTATCAAAAAAGGGACATTTTGCGAAAGAGACATTTGCGAAAAGGGACATTATGAGAAAGGGACATTTTGCGGAAAAGGACATTATGCACAGGGGACATTTTGCGCAAGGGACATTTTGCGACCAAGGGACATTCTGCGACGTAAGGATTGTTTTGACTGTTTGGGCGTTTCCAACTTAACTACGGGAAAATATCACATCCCAACGGGTAAATTATAAGCTGCAAAGGTAGAGCTAGTAAAAATGTATGAATTTTATTCGTATTTTTTCATCACTGTCTAGCTTCGCATGTAAGCAACGTTGAAGAAATGCATGAAGTTACAAACTATCGACACTTAAAAACAAAGAAGCTCGTAATTAATTACAGGAACTGGGTTTAAGATCATGTTTAAGAATGAGTCAGTAAGGGACTTTATGTCGTATTGCTTTGTTATACGACTCTGTTCATGTTATGGAAAGTCCTATATATTTGATACTTTTACTTAAACAGATGTTTGCAGGATTTTGATAGCTGATAAAAAATCGTTGGGATACTGTCCCAAGTTAGGCAACTGCTAATTTTTAAGATCTAGATTAAATTACTTTTCATATTATTATACTCAAATTATTTAGGTCAAACAGGAAAGCCAGTGGCGTAATAAAAATCTTAGATTCTGCGAAAACTGTGGCATATAAACATAAACATTAGGAATTATTATAATAAACAAAATTTGACGTCGTATGTGATCGTATGTCTGAGAATTTTGCGTCTTGGTCGTAAACTAGATATTAAAGTTGGATTAAGTGTTGCCAGAATCTAGATTCTAGATTTAAGAAAATGCTAAAATATTTTTGTTTTTATTTGACCAAGACAACAAAAAATCTATGACTTTTTTGAATTTTAAAGTGACTGCCTTTTGAATTTAAGCATTTCTTCCTTTGAAGACCTTTGTTAACCTTTAACCATGTGTTTTTTTAACCTTTGTTAACGAACAGAGCAGCCAATTTTATGACCATAGCTATCGGCAAACGTAAAATATTTTACTTAAAATCTTTTATTTTCTTATTAAGATAAATGAGGATATACCACTAGTTACATGAGGCAACACAGACTTAATATGAAGATTAAATCTGCATTTCTATAGGAATATTTCATTGGTGTAAATGTTATTTACGTCCAAATTCGTGTTAAATATGTGAACACGCGTGCAACACGAGCTGGAGTAAGTGCATATTAAATTCTAATTCATAAATCAATCAAATATATTCATATTTGTAATTTATAACATCAACTGTTTGTAACAGTTACAAAATAACTAAATGAGACATAGACATAGAAAACCTTTATTCTCAGTTACAAAACTGGATAGCAAAGAATTAAGAATACAGAAATAAGATTAGGATACAGAGTATAAGGTAAGAGTATTGACACATTTTACAATAGAAAAAAATATAGACACAGATTACAAACAAGAAAGATGAAGAAGTGGGTGGTGTGGTATAAGTCAACCTAATGTGTTGTCACGGAAGGTGACAAATAAAGAGAAATAGGATAGTAAAAGAAAAGAGTAAGAAAGTTTAACAAATATTTATTTAAAAAAATGAACAATTTTTGAGAGGGTAGATTTAAAACGAGCTAGGGTGTGGTTCGCGTTAAACTATTTCGGATTCACTTTTAAAGTCTTTAGAAAATAGTCCACTTATCTCGCAATCGAAGACGACACGTAGACCGGTCAGCCTGACCGTAACGATAGGGTCAGATCTGTTGAAGCGCGGCGAGCGGTAGGTAGGTTGTAACCGACGCCGCAGAGTCCCGATGTCGTAGAAAACACGAAGAAATCTTGCACCAGTAGGGCCGGTCAATTTGACCAGAGAAGTGTTCGACGTTCAGCGCGTCGAGCGTCGTAAGAAGACTCGCCTGGTAGATAGGCGATGGTAGGAGTGAAGTGAACCCCAAGTTTGGGGTTATCACCAGAAGTTATTTTTTACCTTAAATAAATCTAGAATTTTATATACTATTTTTAGTGTAGAAATAGTACGTCCTCTCAGCTGACGATCAAAATGTCTCCAGTCATTGTCTTGAAGTTAGGTTCGAGTTGAGGTCGCAGAGCAATCGCTGACAGGTTCACGCGCGATAGTTTACGAAGGTTGCTACGAAGATATTTTTGCAAATGAAAACAAATAATTAAATTAATATATATTTTATTGGAAATAATTCTATTTTAACAATATTTCTATTGTGAGACCGTCAGGCGTTACATACCCCCTCTCTTTGGGTAGGATTTTTCCTAGGAAAAATCCACTGAATCTAGTTAACAAATACTTAAACATACATATACAATACACCCCATAAAGCAAATAGGTCTATCACTATATTCTCTATAGTTCCTTGCCACCAAACAGCCATCCCTAATACATAACTTCCATACATCACACTATCAGTCTCGCCACTAACACATTTAAAGTAAGTGCTACAGCCTCTATCAGAATGAGTACTTCTTTAATAGATTGAAAAATACTCGCAAATTACTAAAGATGGATCTAAATCTAATTGTCTCAAACATCATTCAATGTATAGAATATAGAAGGTACCCAACAACCTATCACTACGTTAGTGGTAGTGTAAGGTAGTAGGATTATTATCACTACGTTAGTGGTAGTATAATAAAAGAGCTATTATCACTACGTTAGTGGTAGTATAATAATGCCGCTCAATAAGAAGCGATTGACCGTAGGCTTATTTTCCGAGTTGACTCCGCTCGTTAGAAAAAGATTGTCCGAAGGCTTATTTTTCGAGTTGACTCCGCTCGATAGAATAATTACATATTATAGGTTATAATAAAATTTATAATATAGTATTAGACGTACAATATGCAAAGAAGGGAATAAAAATTAGAGACAATTTCAAACCAGTAGTAGTGGTAGTACGTTAAGTTTAATTAGATAAAAAGAATTAAATTTTAGTAATACAAAATTAATTTTCGCGTGTATAATAGAGAAGCTATTTATGAAGACAACAGTATGTAGGTTATCAACTCGCATAATTAGTAAATTTTATATCCTTTACATGCCAAGTTCCCAAATCATTACCTTGCATATCTTCTAAATGGTAAACTAGTGGAGACTTTTTAGCAATGATTCGACATTTAATAAATTTAGCTTTACCAGTAAAAATGTCGTAGGCGGCAGACAAAATCTTCTCATTAGATATATTTTTAGCTACCATAAACTCATCCACACTCTGTATGAAAGATATTACACAGGATTCACCAGAAAACTTTAATTTGTTAAGTTCTGAAGTTAAATTCCTTTCACAATTTACGACAGTAACCGTATTAGGGTTAGAAACTGTCTCAGGTTCAGAATTATTTACAACTTTCGCTGATTTAAGAGCTTTGAATTCAGTATATTGAGCCCTAAAGTTTCCAAGGATTGATTTATAGGCTTCTGAAGATTCAGCAGGGATAGTACTCAATCTATTTAAGCGATGATAAATGTGATGAAGCAAAGTTTCAGTCCGCAGATATAAAGCATTGTCTAATTTAGACTTTAATGAAGCTAAGTTAGCTTGTGATTTACTTAATGATCCTTTGACTCCTTTAAGATCATCAGCAACTGCAAGATGAGATTCAAGAATATCTTCAGCAGGTAAATTCGGCGTAAGCTTAACAATTTGTTTCCGCAATTCCTCAACGACTTCACCCGAACCTCCACGCAAACCGACTTCATAAAGCAATTCCTCTTTTTGTAGCGATAAATATTTAATTGGGTAAGCCATCTTAGGAAAGTATTGTAAGTCAAAAGAATTATGACCCAAATTACAATATAAAACAATAGGGCAACAAATTAATAATTTGTTTTAGATAAAAATTACAAACACACATTAACCATAGGAAATATAACAAATTATTACTTTGTCCCCGAGAAAAAAAATCAGTAAACAAAATAAACAGTAGTACAGTTGATGAATATGTAGTTGGTAGTAAACAATTGCAAAGTTAACAATTATTTAAAATTAAAAATGTGGGTAGACACATGTTTAACAAAAATTGTTTAAATAAAAATTAAACGTTAAAAAGGAAAAAAATATTGTCTCCCTTTTAGTCAGGGTAGACATACAAAAGCACAAGTAAAAGTTACGTTACAAAAAAACTTGTCTCCCTTTTAGTCAGGGTAGACATACAAAAGCAAAAGTGAAAGTTATGTTAGAAAAAAAAATACTTGTCTCCCTTTTAGTCAGGGTAGACATAAATTAAAGCACAAGTGAAATTAGGCGAGGTAAAAAAAACAAAAATACCTCGTGTCCCTTCAACTGCCTTTTACAGTTTGCCCAGGAAGAAGGGCAGCTGGCACATTCTATGTTTTTATTTCACTCCCAGTCCAGCATGGAAGTAATCTTACAAAAATAAGAAAATATTTACCAACTACACCAACATCAAAGAAACTAAGAAAGCAAAGAAAACAATAAAAGCGAATCCGAAAGCTTAAACCGAGGTGGGCGCCAATTTGTCACGGAAGGTGACAAATAAAGAGAAATAGGATAGTAAAAGAAAAGAGTAAGAAAGTTTAACAAATATTTATTTAAAAAAATGAACAATTTTTGAGAGGGTAGATTTAAAACGAGCTAGGGTGTGGTTCGCGTTAAACTATTTCGGATTCACTTTTAAAGTCTTTAGAAAATAGTCCACTTATCTCGCAATCGAAGACGACACGTAGACCGGTCAGCCTGACCGTAACGATAGGGTCAGATCTGTTGAAGCGCGGCGAGCGGTAGGTAGGTTGTAACCGACGCCGCAGAGTCCCGATGTCGTAGAAAACACGAAGAAATCTTGCACCAGTAGGGCCGGTCAATTTGACCAGAGAAGTGTTCGACGTTCAGCGCGTCGAGCGTCGTAAGAAGACTCGCCTGGTAGATAGGCGATGGTAGGAGTGAAGTGAACCCCAAGTTTGGGGTTATCACCAGAAGTTATTTTTTACCTTAAATAAATCTAGAATTTTATATACTATTTTTAGTGTAGAAATAGTACGTCCTCTCAGCTGACGATCAAAATGTCTCCAGTCATTGTCTTGAAGTTAGGTTCGAGTTGAGGTCGCAGAGCAATCGCTGACAGGTTCACGCGCGATAGTTTACGAAGGTTGCTACGAAGATATTTTTGCAAATGAAAACAAATAATTAAATTAATATATATTTTATTGGAAATAATTCTATTTTAACAATATTTCTATTGTGAGACCGTCAGGCGTTACATACCCCCTCTCTTTGGGTAGGATTTTTCCTAGGAAAAATCCACTGAATCTAGTTAACAAATACTTAAACATACATATACAATACACCCCATAAAGCAAATAGGTCTATCACTATATTCTCTATAGTTCCTTGCCACCAAACAGCCATCCCCATCCCCACGGGAAAACCTGACCAAACTAATATAGAAAAGAAAAGTCGGGTCAGAAGTACGATATTAATTAAATATGGACGAAGTAGGAAGTCTGTAAGGATCGTAGCAAGTGAAAAAATTTCGTCTCTGCTCACTCCTTCTAAATTCTAGTTCAACGTTCTTTTGACAATAATGTTTGATTGCGGTTTGCTTCAAATATTTGTACAGTAAATGCATTTCACTAACTTTAATGTTGAACTGTGGTTTTACAAACATGGTGCAGACAAAATAATTCACTAGTTCGAAATTAGTTCATACATTTCCCTCGCGTGACCTGATTTCTATGTTAACTTTATTATAAACGGTTTAGTTACACGAACTACCCATATTATAAGTTCAAGTCAAGACACATAATTTAAAGAGCTAAAACTAGAAATTTAACATAGGCGGTCCGGTTATTTGGTTGTTGTAAATTTGGTTTAGATTATTCCCGGTTTGGTTAGGACAACGCACGGTCAAGTAAGATAATTCGTGCTTTAGAGAGCACGCTAAGCCATCTGTTTTGTTCGCCAGGCTGGTGTCTTCGATAGTAGTCGTTACAAAAACTATATTAAGGCCTTTAAGGCAGTTAAAAATCTCTGAAACCAGTGTGAATCGGGCCGTTCGACTAGATAACTTACTGGACAGAATAGCTAATAGTACCTAACAGGGCAACTCAGTCTATGGAATTAAACAACTTCTGATAACGACTTTCGCAATCACACAATTCAAAGTGAATAAATCCAAATGTAATTGAAACTTTTTGCCGTTTTGCGTTTCAGAAATAGCTTGCTGCGTCGAGTCTAAATGTGTCCAGCAACAGTGGTACAGTCCGGTAACCGGGTCTAATTTAAACACGCATTAACCCACACTTTGCGGGGCTCAACTGTTCAACTGTTGGTGGGACTGTACGTGCAACTTGTGAAAGCTTTGCTACATTGTCGCTTTTTAGTACGGCATTACCTAGTATTCTTGCAGTGTAAATGAAAATAAACTGAAAATGGGAACATGTTGGTCTTCCATGCTAGAATGGGAGCGAAAGAAAAACATAGAATGTGCCAGCTGCTTCTCCTCTCAGGCTTCTGTAAAAACCAGCAAAGGGATTTGAGGGTTATAGTATATTGTAATTTAGGCGATTGGCTGAAAACCTGTTACTATAGCGGTACTTTCAATCTAAAATTGCACTCAATATTTGTCATATGTGGCGAAAACGCCCTTTACCTACAAGGCGTTTTGCGCTGTGCCTACTCCTTAAGGAATAAAGCCGTGAGTTTATGTATGATATCGTAATATTTTCAGCAACTCTTCTCTCAAGTGGGCTTTCGAGTCAACGAACGAATGCGAAAACCGTTTGCAGAGTTTTAGCCCGTAGCTCCTTGAAAAAATCATTAAGTGCTCTGTACACTTGTTCATAGCATTAACAGTATTAAAAAAAAGAAGGCCTGCCTGGTTGTCCAGGATAATTAATAGACCGAGCAAGGAAAATGACCACCGCGTAGTCATTAAGGGTAAAACATAGCTATTATGTGAGACTGAGAACATAGCCTTAATTGTAAGACATGAGACGGTGGGAGGGACGACACCTACTATTTTTTTTTTATGAAACTAGAAAGGACTTATTTCTACATGAAACAATAAAAAAAACACGATCACACTCATAGCCCCCACTAGGATTCCCTGTATCGGGGTGCCATGGACATACACAGAAACAAAACAACTACAAAGAACACCCAGACCCAGAAACAGACATTTAAATTCATCATTCAAAATGTCTGCCCCGGCCGGGAATCGAACCCGGGACCCTCTGCGTAAAATAATATAAGTAAGTAGAGTAAGTAAGTAAAGTCTACTTTTTATGTGTCATGTGTCTTTAAAATATTATTTGAACGAAAAATAGAGATAAAGTTGTCTCGTTATTACTTTTATTGCTTCAGTTCGCAACGTTCGTGTATATTTATTTAGGTCTTCCTTTATTGCCATTTCCAGCACATGATAAAGAGTACCAATTAACAATGTTTTGTTAGACTAAACTCTCCCCAAAAGAGAGACAAACGCGACCGACTCGAGGCCAAAGTTCTTTGTCGGGTCGCTTTGTCACACCAGACAATGTACGCGACTCCACGCGACACCGACCTCTGTGTGCTTTTGTTCCTATGTATGTGGACGATTCAGTGCCCTAGGAGCGGTTTTCTCATAGATCTAAGAGTAGGCTAAGTGGGCTAAATACTACAAACTATCCAAGCGTGCTCGAGAAGTTTGACACGCACTGGCTGGTGGCATTTGTTGTGTTAGGACTTTTTCCGCCTCAGTTTGCAAGGCAGAACCTAACCATCTGAGTAAATAAGTCTTCATTTCTACCCATTTAGTTACCAATTAACAATGTTTTGTTAGACTTAAACACTCTCCAAAACGGGAGAAACGAGCGACCCGAGGCCAAATCCTTTGTCGGGTCGCTTTGTCACACCAGACAATGTAGGCGACACCGACTGCCAAGGCTTTCGGTTCACGTCTCTGTGCTTTTGTTAGTATGTGGACGATGTTCTGCGCCCTTGGAGCGGTTTTCTTTGCGGACGTCTGAATTAGCACAGTGCGAAATAGAATTGAATAAGAGATAGATAAATTAGAAGCCATTGCTTAAGTATAGCATAATTTGCATTTATTTAGTAGTAGTAGAATGCACTTTGTTCTAGCTGCATTTCTAATTCTAACAGCCAACCATGGTCAAACCATTTAGACTCTAAATTTTAGAGAAACAGATTGGTAACTTGATGGACAGCGACCAAAGTAGTTGCTCTTGGTATGTTTTACGAATTCAAAGAGAAATAGGCAGTTTAATTTGATGACCGCAATTTAAAATCCATTTGACATAGCCATGTTTTTCCACTCACCATTACTTAGCTACATTACATTGTCCAAAGCTTCTGTCGTCTTCCAATTACACGACGCTGATCACAATGAAAGGCCTAATTAAGCTGGTCTCATTACAAAGAGACCGAAACGCCCAATTATCTGACCCATTCTGGCCTAATAATGTCCCTAAGCGATTCGCCTTACAGGTAAGTATTATGAAAGTGCCTGATGAAAGGAATGCGGCAAAAAGGTCAGTTGTTTAGGTAAATGCCGTTTACCCCACTTTATATTGTCTACAATATTATAAAGAGAAGAGAAAAACACCTATGTTTGATACTGATAACTCAAAAAATACAGGACAGTTTTTCATAAGTCTTTCTTTCGAAAGCTACATAAATCAGGTGTATATATCTTATTCCAACGGAAAAACCCATCAAGCTGCGGTCCGGAAATCTAGTTGTTTATAATACCATAAAACTGAACTGGAAGTAATATGAAATAACTTTGGAGAGCTTTCATGAATTTCATATTTAACGGCGATTTCGCGTTTAGTGAACAACCACGTAAAAACTGACTGCTTTAGAGAAATGGATCTCGTAGCAAACTTAATAAGCAGTGAATAACAATAATGTTAAGTAAACTCATATTTTACTTTAATATTATTCGCAATAAAGTTTAAAAGAGGAGCTTAAACCTTAAATATAATTGATAAAAGATCTAGATTAGGCACTAGAAATTAAGGAACTGCTTTAATACCAACATCTGCCTGCAGTGTTGATTGAACCTGACCTGAAACTACTAGACGAAATAATAATATCAAACGACACAAAATACTAGGCTCGATCAGTCCATTTATTAAGCCTGTATTGGCCCTAGATACTAGGCCATCATCAAATAAAGAAGCTCTTACCTTGCGCAGTGCCAGCACTTTCATACTTGAGTTCAGTTTAGCAATAGTCTTCGCGTCAAACCTGACAGAGTTCTCCACGGTACTGGTAACTGATGTTGGAGTAGTTGAGGTCCTGAAGGATAGGGTTGTGGAGAGGTACTAGGCTACCATCAAACAAAGAAGCTTACCTTGCGCAGTGCCAGCACTTTCATACTTGGACTTGAGTTTAGCAGCAGTAGCCTTCGCGTCAGACCTGACAGAGTTCTCCACAGTACTGGTGACTGTTGTTGGAGTAGTTGAGGTCCTGAACGACAAGGTTGTGGAGAATTGCGTGGAGAACGATGATGAGAAGGAGGATCCGAGGCCAAGGCCCAGGGTGGTGCGGTAGCGGCGGCGGTACCCGTACATTTTAGCTGTTTTTTTTAAGCTTGTGTATGTATTCGGAAACTGTAATTTCAAAGTGAGTTTACGAGATGAAGTTTTGATTGATTTCGATAAAGAGATCGAGGAAAGTTGCTTTTGTGATTATTTACTTTTATGGAAAACTGAACTAATTTTTAGTTTATATGACAAAAATACGACGGTTAAACTTACAAACATTACTTACAGTTTGATTTTACTTAGCTTTACAATTATTTTTCTTAGAACAAAATATAAATAACGAATCGTACAAAAAGTTGTACGTGATCTCAAAAGCTTTTATAACTGCTTCCGTATTCTCTCTAATAATTCGCGATTTCCGTCACACACAATTTTATTTCACAAAGTTCAGGGCCACGAGATCTAAACTTAGAAAAATTTCACCACTTTCAAAACACGTGTTTCCAAAGTTTCATATCCAAATAATTTCCCACAAGACTTTCATCACAAAAACAACTTCCCAAATTTAAAAAAAAAATCTCCCGAATACATACACTAGTTACACTTAAGTACCAGGTGACTATGAACCGACAGAGTTGTCTCTAACACGTTGCGCGCGCGACGGTTTGGGAGCGACTGCGTCTGCGTGTACGCATACGCACCCCGGAAAACGCACGGATTTATTATAGGAGCCGAGCTTAGTAAGAGAGCTTTCACGATGTAGGCGGAAACTGTAGTGACGCGCGGAATGAAGTTTGGGTTATAAGATTATAATAATAACAAACAATTTACATAGGCACATAATTTAGATATTTAAGGTTCGAGCCAACGCGATTTGGTATACCCCTGGGCCCTAGGTGTTGCGGTTACTCAAACGTTCTGTTTTCAGTGCCCATGAAATAATGTATAAGTATCTTAATGAGAGATCAACTGCATCTACGGTCTATTTGGTGTTCGCAATCTGGAGATAATGTGTTCGATTTTCACAGAAGATACATCAAGTTCATTAACATTTTGTGATAATTAATGTTAAGTATTATAGGTATATCATCTGGGACCAGTCTTAGTCAAACCAAAGCAGACTGAATCACCTGATTGTCTGAGAAATCAGACGATTCCGTGATTCAGAGAGCATGTTAAGCTGTCTGTCCCGGTTGGTGTCTTCAATGTAGTTCATTAAAAAAACATATTAGTCGGTTTAATAAACCCACCAGGATTCATCTGTTCGGTCATCCCACCCACACGACATAAGGAGAATGAGAGATGATTTCAGCGCATTTTCAAATTAAAGTTTGTTTATTTTTCTACACAGATGAGACTATCAATCTTAGATATCATTGACCATTTAGTGGGATGGAATGGAAATAGTTATACAGTAACAAATTGTGGATGGATAATGCTGCCAAGTAATTGTCTACTAGTTTGATAGGAGCAGTGACCGAAATGGGCGTTGAATTAGATATGCTACTCTCGTCTTGATAGGATTAATTAGAGACAAAGAATAGCTTTGTTAGGATCGCAATTTTGATGCAATTTGCCTCTGCCTCTTCTCTTCTTTGTCCAACCCTCTTCCCAGTTTAGCTGGGGTCGGGTCTCCTCGTACATCTGCGCCAGAGAGAATTTGCCTCTGCCTAAGCCCCTACAATTTTTTTACTAGCAACAGAACACATAGATCCGTTTAAACGCAAGAAAAAACCCTAGCATATTTACCTACGCTACGAATTTCATAAATTTGTGTTTTCGTTATTTCAGATAGACCTGTATATTGCTGTAGTGACAGGTTGTCAGCCTATCATCGCCTAAATTACAAAACTGAAACCCTCGAATCCCTTAGCTGTTTTTTACCAGCACGCCCGGGAGGAGATGCAGCTGGCACATTCTATATTTTTCTATCACTCCCAGTCCAGCATAGAAGTAATTATAAAAAATATGTTTAATTTAAGATTATTTTTTTGTTATTTAAAAAATAATGAACAGTTTCTATAAATAACAGCTATAAATGTAACTTCAACAATAAATAATGACATAGTACACATAACAATGATTTTCCTTTACTTTATCATATCATTCATGACTTTACAATATCTAGGTATAATACCTCAAAGATAAGTAGCATAACATTCCTCAAGTCAATGTTATTGTAGGCAGATTCCACAGTTCCTCAGTATATCATACTATGACTTTAATATAATACTTATTGTTATGTAAACCATATGTAGATGTAGCCACATATATCATGCTGAAATATCTAGACGAGAATATAAACAAAAATAAATAAAACAGGCATTATAATTATATCAGTAAGTATTCATGTAGACATGTATTAACATGTAAAGTAATGTTTAGTTAATTAGCTGTTTAAAAAACAATATGCATAAAATCATTAGAAAATGTCCAAAAAGAAACATTAATTTAACACCTGTCTCTAATTCAGATAATTTCACACACCTTGCCAAACAATGCTAATAGACAAAGCGTTAACCAGTAATTTACCGTGAAATAAGGCAACTAACAAACAAACGGACATCATAATAGTAGCTACAGTGTTATTGACTGTCAAGGTCACTGCATATCAATAACTAATAGATTTCACCGATACCAGCTAACGTCAGCTATCTGATATGAAAAATAAAATATACTGGTGTAGTCAGAAAGAAATTGAATTTTTTGGCTATCCTTGGGGGAGGCCTATAACCAGGAGGTAACCAAACTCACTGATCAGCATTTTTATATCAGTTATTTGGTGGTAATCATTTTTATAAGCTGTTGATTAACTGTGATGGATATAACTGATTAAGCATGTACATGCATGTTTGTATCAATTATTTTGAGATCCGCTATTTTGAAGATTTTCTAGTAATATCTATTCAGCACATTACTGAAATGATACAAGGCTGTTTGTATTCTGTATAAGAAGATTTAGTCAATATAGATTAGTTCAAGATGCAAGTTTGAAATACTAATTTCTAAAAATATTTAGAAGTAAATTAAACTTCTTGTTTCAGACATAAATTGTACTTCTTTTTCCCTAACTTTAGTCCTTATGCTACAGGCTATAAGATCTAAATCATAAAAGCTCTTGGCTCCCAGACAACAAAAGATGTCTGAAGTAAAATTTGCTGGAAGCTCAATATTTGTACCATTATTGTCTATATCTACATTATATGCAAAGAATAGTCAAATGCATATTTACTAAAAATCTTTGTTTGATCTAATTACAAATAGTCTGAAATGAGAATTTAAACATCTTGAGTGTAGTATTTTTGGTCACAAGTGATTCAGGAGTCATTGAACTTTAGTTTTGCAGAAATTTTGTATTACTTTTAATCCAATTGGAATCTGTTTGGTTTCAAAACAAAAAAAATTCTTCCTCATTATTACAAATGAAAATAAAGTAGAGAATAATATCAAGACAGGTGCAGGTATAACTTGGCAAAAAAAACATTGATGTTTATTCAATGTTTATCAAATGTTGTCATGTCAGCGACTACATTATCATCACCAAAAGATGATAAGAGATCCATTGTCTGTAGGATTATAATTATAAACTTACCGTTTAGTGACCAGATATGTGAAGGCAAGGAATGCGCTGCGTACACCCGGCCGAGCGCCAGCGAAGTCCCTGGCACCGGAACTGGCTCGTCGTTCGAGCTGGAGTCTGTATCAGGGCTGGCGGCTGCTGACGCCTCGTAGCTCTGCGAGTTCGGGGGGATCGCAATCGCCTCGTGCGACGCGTGCAGGTCCGGCACAGACGACAAACTCCGCGCGCGCTGGCGGTCCGTCGCCACCTGTATCCCAGGAATAGCCCGCAAAAGGCTAAACCCAGCACCTCCAGAGACTACGTCTGAACTGGAGCTCGTCGAGAATGTCCTCGCCCGCGGACTCTGGCCCCCGTTCGCGGTACTCGCCTTAGCACCCATGGCGTTACGCAAAATCACAATCGACACTCGACGCGAAGATCAGGAGCACACGCGAAACGGCGGCTTCGAGCCCCGCGAGCACATCGTACGAAGCACTGGGCGAGCCGCCGCGTCAAGACCGAACCGCACCGCACTCCGGAACCCTTGCAACAAGGGTTGTAGTTTTGTAACAAATTGTAAACAGCTTTGCATGTGCCTCTTCCTGCAAAATTTTGACAGGTCCCCTCCGGTGTGAAGTTAGCCGATAGACGGATTTTGCGCAAGTATTTTCGTTCAGAAATGCGCGTGTGACATTGCAACTTTATGCAGTTCAGAAAGAAAGAACTTCGATTCGAAACTGTGTTCGAAACATAATTTATTTTTCACTAGCTTTCCGCCCGCGCTTTCACCCGCGCCTAATCTTTTCACCCATTTGGGGTTAGAATAATGCTGATACACGTATTTATTATATTCTAATCATTAGCCTAAATACGGCTGACAGGGATAAATGGAAGAAGAAACAGACAAAATTGGAAAATACTAACTTCCAAATTCACGGACTTTCATACAAACTTCACACACCCCCTTAAAGTTTAGGCTCTGCGTTGATGAGTCAACTCACCAAGTTTGCCCCTTTGGGGGTGGAATTTTCAAAAACCCTAAAATGTATCTTTTTTAATCATTTTAATTATTTTTTAATCATTAGCCTAAATTTGAAATGGAAGATCATAACTTCAAAGTTTACAGAATTTCATACAATTTTTCATCCCCCTTTTCACCCCTTTGAGGGTAGAATAATCAAAAACGCAGATACATGTTTTTATAATTTTTTAATCATAAGCCTAAATACAAAATTGGTTGGATTCTAACTTCAAAATTTACGGACTTGCGTACAATCTTCAAACCCCTTTAATGCCAGAGGTTTTTAGGATAGGGCACTCGAGGGTACCTATCATGTTAAAGTTGGTTTTGAATTTTCGGGGTTAAGGATTATTTAGTTGTTTATAATGGGTTTTTGAAGTTGGATAAAGAGTTTAAAACTCGTTCAGCTGTTTTACGGTTGCGGTGCGTGCGGTTCCGCCAAGTGTGCGATTACCTTCAGACAACTAAGACTAGGCTGCATCATTCTGATTCTTTGCCTTCCATAATAGGAGAATTAAGAAAAATGAATGTGACAGATCGTTAGAGACGTTCGTTTTATAGATTTTAGAAATATTCTGTTCAAATATCTGATTATATACATTGTGTTGAATAGAGATTGAGTATGTAATTATTTATTAATTAGTAAACGAAAACAAATCCTTAAATTACTGATCGATGTGTAGTAATTTAATTTTAAATAAAACAGTACAAAAACTGAAGTCTCAAACTTGTCTAAAACTAAAACTAAAACGAATAGTCACATATCTGTCACTTTTCGGACACGAAGCCCTTGCTTTCTTCTTTTACCAAAAATATCCAAATATCCACCAAAATTGTATTTATAAGCTCAAATGAATAATCCAGCAATGAATTCGGCGACCGTGAGTATAAATAGATGTTCGTGGCTAATAGTTAGGCTCTAAAAAGCGCGAGAACCCATTTCGCTGGTTGACTCATTATTTACGTTTGTTTTACCTATTTTATACCTAATAGCCTTAATAATTCGCTTATAGTGTGATAACTACCATTATAATTCAGTCTCGTAGTTGTGAAATTTTTTGTAAACAGTAATTATTTGTAAGAATTTAGGTTAGTAAATGAATATGCGAGAACTTATTTCGTTGTTGATTCTGTATTTACATCAATTTTAGCTTTAATAATTGGCTACTTTCCAACTAGTCAAATCAGCAACTTTTTATGAAATGTCAAAAACGCTTTTTTGTATGAAAATAGTATATTATGACGTCACATTTTAGTAAATATTGACTGATCAAATCAATAACTTATATACTTTTAATTCGATTGTTAAAATCGAAATGTGCATTTTTTTTTAAATGATGAATGAAATCCACAATATTTTTAGCCATCAGTTTTAAGTATAAACGTTTTGAATTTTTTAAGCTACCCAGTCAAGTACCCAATTTGCATGTAGTGTGATAACTACCCTTATAATTTAGCCTCTTAATCGTAAACAGTAATAATTAGCCCATACTTAGATCAAAAGTTCCTAATAGTGTTTCCTTCACGTTGCGTTCATGTAACCGCTTTGCACGGCTTGTTGACGTAGACCACGCCTCCGGGTGTACTTACAGCCTGCTGTGCGGCAGGTCCCGCTGCTGGATGACGACACCATCGCCTTCGGGGAGGAGGACGACGCTGCCAAGAGGTTTGTGTAAGTAGATTTATACTTTGGAGGGTTTTCGTAGCCTTTCTCCATACCATACAGAACTTCTGAAACATAATCGTCCATCATAGGTATTTTTAAGGCTAGAGTCCATAATTTCTGTACTGAAACAGGATGCCTTCTTTTTCAAAGATAAAAACTTTTATCAGGAATAACTTTTTTAATCACATTTGCTAATAAGTTGAACTGGTTTTAATGTTTTCTACCTAAAGCTTTCTCTCCTAACCTTAGGTTCTAATTAATTTCCTTGGTTATATTTTCTTCTAATTTTTCATTACTGATTTGTACACCTTAAAATTTTTCCAAATTTGTAAATTACTTGTCTAACCAACTGGCAATCCGCAGGCATCCCTACATAGTATTCTTCCACCTGATATTCCGCGTGTCAGCCATCGTGGTCTACATGCTCTGCGGATGGTTCTCCGACTCCTTCATTGCCAGTTTTGTACTAGTAGTGTTGCTGTTGTCAGCTGACTTCTGGACTGTCAAAAATATCAGCGGTAAGATTGCTAGCCAATTTTTTAATGTTTGTTATAAAAAAGCATCCATCATCATGTTTGTTTTTGGAACTTGTAATCTCTCCCATGCTGGACTGGGTATAAATGAAAAAACATAGAATGTGCCAGCTGCTTCCTGTCCCGTGTATGCTGTAAATACTAGCAAAGGGATTCAAGGGTTACATTACAGTATATTGTTTTGTGATTTAGTCAATGGACTGAGAACCTGGTACTATAGTGATTCAGATTTCAATCTAAAATTGCCCTAAATATTTTGTGTCGAAAATGCCTTTTACTAGACATTATATGCTCTGCTTAATGGTTTAAGCTGTAAGGATTATAAGCGTGACTTTATAGGAATTGGTTAAAAAACTGCTCAGAAAGATATGAATTTGTACCATGAAATAAAGCTTTTCAATTTTAAATCTCTACAAAATAATATAATAAAATGTTTTCAGGTCGACTGTTAGTTGGTCTAAGATGGTGGAACTATGTGGATGATGATGGAAAATCACACTGGGTCTTTGAATCTAAACAGGTGAGCAGAATAATTGTCATTAAATTATTGTAATTTTGAGTTTATTTCTTGCACTTATGTACTTAACTTATTAAAGAGATTTAAGGTATGCAAATTTTGTAAAAAAGTTAAGCAATGAAAAATTCCTACAATTGCTCTTATAGGAGTTAAATGTTGAAGCCAGTTGAAACACTTAGCAAATAGAAGTCTGGTCACATGTTATAAATGTTGTGATAAGGAGACCAGGTAATTATCTACCCAACTGCTCAATACAAGTCTCTTTGTTTGAGACATTTCCCTGGTAAATAACAGTTCCGTTTTCAATATTCCAGAACCGAGTGAACGCGAATGAAAGCCGGCTATTCTGGATGGGGCTGATCTTGTGCCCATTCGCCTGGGGGATCTTCTTCATCTTCTGCCTGTTTGGACTCAAGTTCAAGTGGATGGTATGTCAGATATCACTACAATAATTTATGAAACAGTCATGCCGCCGCGAAGGTATGTCTATGTCTATTGATACTGTAAACTAAAACTACTGAATATGATTCTGCCAGATTTTGGGTTTTATTTACTGCATTATTCACATTGAAGGTTTTTTTTAAAGAAAATGTTGGAAAGAATCATGATATTTAGGTGCCTTGACAGAATAAGCTGGTGGGATTTGAATGATCCAGAAATTATAGAATAACATATCACGGCCAAATACCTCATTCATTGCTAATGAGGGCATGACTTATCTTGAAAAATTATTGCCATCTTTTCTGTTCTCTTACGATAGAAAATGACAGGTATAGACCTATAGACTTATATTAAGGCTTGAGTTTTGAAACAATGAATTGCTACCAATGTCCAAAGTGGTTGTAACAAAACATTCAGTCATCTTTTATAATATCTTCCCTTTCCAGCTGCTAGTGCTGATCGCGCTAACCCTGACCGGCGCGAACCTGTACGGCTACATCAAGTGCAAGTTCGGAGCCAAGGAGAACCTCAAGTCAGCCACCACCGACTTCCTGCGAACTCAAGTGCTACAGAACGCAACCTCGTTTATGTTCGCGCAACCACAACCACCTACCACTGGAGGGAATGCCGGGGTGATTTAGAAGATAGAAGTCGTAAGCAAGTGATTAAAGACTGTTTTGAGATAATAGAAAGGGTGCGTTAGAACGAGGCCATTTTCCGTCTTCTTGATTTATGTACTGATTAATTTCTTGGACATGTACTGAATCCTTTTTTCATTTGATCATATTACTTATGCACTATAGTTTTTATCTACACTCATGTCGTAAATCCTTGATTTACTTATCAGAAACGCTAAGCAAATGATATACCTTTCGATGCAGCCGTGACTAAGGAACCATACAAATTTCATTTCGTTATCGCAAAGCTGTAACAAAATGAAGTTTTTTTTTTTTTAATTTTTACGCAGATGCTTGCTATTTGAGCAAACTAGAAAAGAAGAAATAATGATTACTTTATTTTTTCTTTAATTTAAATTTGTTGTATGAGTGAAGATAAACTATTGTATGAAACTGTACATAATTAGTATTTAACACTCGTGTATACTTTTACGAAACTCGCTGCGCTCGTTTCATAAACCACACTCGTGTTAAATATCCCTCATTATGCAACAGTTACATAAATACCTAGCTATTTTATTATGACTGATTTGATTATCTATCTAGTAATATTATAAACGCGAAAGTTTGTAAGTATGGATGTTTGTTACACTTTCACGTCTAAACGGCTGAAACGATTTTAATAAAATTTGGTATGGAGGTAGCTGACACCCTGGATTAACACGTAGGCTACTTTTTACCCCGGGAAAATGCCTGATGCCCACGGGAAAACTCAATAAACCGCGGGTGAAACCGTGGGGCGGAAATCTAGTGATATAATAAAATGTATGGTAATATATCCTGGAAAACATTTTCTGGCCATGTAGGTACACTGTAATTTAGTGTCGATAGAGTTTGATCATGTTTTGATGTTCACTTTATTCATAGTAGTTATTTTTCCGTGCTTTAATATTATTATTTTTAGTTTTCCTTGATAGCCAAATTTTAAGTACACTATATCGCGCTCAATCCCTCCTGGCAGACCGCGTCTCACTTTTTTTTAAAATATCTTTTCTGTAATAATTTATTTATCTATGTATGTTACTCCTGTCGGTCTGTTGCAGGTTACAGATAGACAGAAGTAACAGACAGAAGAGTTATAATAAATATAAGCAAATTAATTGTGACTCCGTCTGCCAGGAGGGATTGAGCGGGGTATAGTATTTTTAAACAACAAATACTTACCTAACTCCTGATCAGGAAGCATAATATTCCATGGTTTAGATTTAGTAGTACATTTACTTGAATGTCTACATGACTTCATGCATTCCAATAAATGATTTTGTTAATGATGTAAAAAAATCCAGAGCAGGTAAAAGATTGTTTTTGTAAATAATTAGAGTATTTAATTATCTCTCTTCATTATAAATGTTTATATTACTTGATCGTCGTCAGCTTATATTTTGTAGATAGGATAAAAAACAAAAGCATAAAAATGTGCATTTTAATAATACAGGTTGAATTTTAAACTTACAAGTGATTGTGTATCCTTTTGTTACTTGTATGATAATTTACTATTATTTTCATATTTTAAGGATTCAAATTATCATAGTATTTATTACTTTTTATGTAAGATATAAAATAAAATGTAAAGAATATCATGTTGTATTCAGTTTACTTGTCTCAAAAAATGTTTGTAACCAGAAAATGTACTTACTGGTTTTCTTATAAGAAGTTGATTGCAAATCTTGGAAAAACCGGGAAAAAACTCGTAAATAAATTAAAATTGGGAAATAATCGAAATAACAAAAGAAATGCTCCAGGTGAGGCTCGAACTCACAACCCCGGCATTACTCACACGTACACTGTCTTATAAGTACCGTGCGCTAACCAATTGCGCCACTGGAGCTCTGAGCTGACGGACGAAAATAGCGGTCCACTTCTACAACACTGCTCGGGTCAAATGACGTACTTTTTAGTGATTATCAAACGTCAAAATCAGTTCATTTACGATTCGTGGACGACGACAAATCGACAAGTAAAAATTATTAGAATATTCGCGGAAAATATACTGAATTATTTAACAATTTTACGCCCCAAAATTATAAATCAGTATTTTGTAACTTGACACGATTTGTAAACTCGCAATTTTCCCAAACAAAACACGGACTGGAAACGTCACTGTTTTAACAGTGTTTTGTGTTGTGTTGTGATGATTTGAAATGGTTTTTTCCAACTAAAATGGCACGTAGCGCGGTCTACGTGGAGTAAACTAACCAGTGGTAGCTCTGGAGAAGTGTGGTTTTTGTGTTTGTGCATGTAATGTGACCCAAAAATGAATTGGTTCGACACGTCAGGCTTGACGAGTTTAGCCAAGACTGCGCTGAAAGAGGCACAAAAGACCATCGACAAGGCGCTGGACATCCAGGATGAGAGCGGAGACGAGGAGCAGGAGCACTCTGTCACGGGTTCTCAAGGTAAAGACTCGCCAGCCACTTCTAACACGCCCCAGAAAGAGTCGGGCTCTGATTTCTTCGCTTCCTGGGGTTTAACCGTCAGTGCCGAGAGCACACAGGATGAACCACCTACAGAACAACTGGTGGTCACCGCCAGCCCCTCAAAGTCCACCTCGCAAAGCGTTTGGGGATCATTTGCTGGTTCCTTTTTCGAGCAACCTAAACCAGAGGATTCCACCATAGTTAGGCCCCCAAAAGCTAAATCTATGAATGTTATTGCAGATGCTAAGTATGGGAGTCAAGATGATCTGTTTTCTAAAAGTCAACTGGTCATGTCGGATACTGAAGGTATAGAATATGTTAATGTGAAATGTCATAAACCTGATGAGAGGAGAGGATCGTCCCGGTCCAACCGATTATCTCTAGTTTCTAGTCAAAACAGCTCAGATTCTGTGGAAGTGTTGTCACAGAGTATGAAAACTACTCCAGATTCTCCTTCAGTCCAGTCTATATCTCAGAGCAGCAGCATTGGACCGAAACACAACTCGGATTCAGTTGAAATCTTGCCTGATAGCCTTATGAGCCCAAGTTCCATTGAATGTCTCGGTTTCGACAGTTACAGCAGTCCCTCATCAAATCTCTCACCAGATACTAGTGATAAACCTACTCCTGTTGGTGATAAATCAGAGAAAATGGAAACAGCGGATAGTGTCAGTCTAGTAGCTGATGATGATGATGACACTATATCTTATAATTCTGTCTCAGAATGCACAGCACCAACAGTTTTAGACACAGATGATAAATCCGCCAGTCCTTTCCCAAAGCCTATAAGAATCGAACCACAGAAAAGATCCGAAAAAGAATTCATACATTTGGAGCAACCAATGATACCGCAAAAGATGCAAATCAGTGAGAACTCTTCAAATGACGGTTCCTGGTCTGACAGAACACTGAATGCTGATAATGATAGTGTAAATCTAGATGCAGCTGTCGAAGAACCAAAGAAGGAAGTAGAGGCAGAAGATATATTGATGGAAAAGCTCAGTGATTCTTCATCTTTCTACAATGTCAATGTTTCATCAACAGAAATGATCAGATCAGAAAGTTCAGCATTTGTTAATGTTGAGAAACAACAGTGTAATGCACCAGACAGTAGTGAATCTTCACAGAAAGATGGAAGTGTAAAAGAAAGGATTTCTCCAGTTAGCTCTGAAAGCAAGAGTGACTTAGTCAAAATAGGTTCTGACCGGACCTCAGGCCATACATCTGGAGATGAACTAGAAACTGCCACATCTTCAGACATAGAAATCATTCCAAGTCCAAACGGAGACAACCATAGTTTCAGCAGGAACAGTCCTGCTAAATATTCCTTTAAACAGGGCAAGTTTGATGGTACAACATCACCAAATCTTGTAGATTTAGTTTTAGGGAAATCTTTGGCTACGAAGATCCGTGGTCACAACCGGGAACTGTCGGAAGCCTCAATCCAGAGTAATACCTGACGAGAGCCAAGGATCCGAGAATGAGAGGTTGATGCGAAGGCTGTGCGAAATGGCAGAGATATTAGAAGCGAGAGAGAACAGACTGATGGAAATAAGCAGGAGTAATGCGGAGTTAGTTGAAAGTAATGAAACTTTGAAGGGCCAAGTTGAATCTTTAATGTCCAGGCATGAAGGAGGGGATATCAACATGATTACTGAAGATATACTCAGAGGATGTCTGCTTTAGAGAAGAAGTTCCAACAGGCTATAAGAGAAAAGGTAAACATATGTTTTATTTCCATAATATTCATTAGCTAATTAAATCTACCTTATTATTCAGCCTAGTCACCTACTTTTAACTAATTACATGTGGTTTTTATACTTTTATTTAATCAAACAATGGATTCATAACTATTCTAGCATATCACTTTGTAGACATGATAGATAGATAGAGAGATATCATATACAATACAAGAATCATTAATATGAGAATTAAATTAATAGTTACAGATAATAGTTAAAAAGTTAAATAAACTCATAACTTTAAGTTTACCCCAAGCCCTTTCAATTATAATAACAATCCTGTTCATTTCTCAGGATCAACTAAGAAGCAACTAGACAATTTAAAAGCAGAAACGGTTTCGCGCAAGAATTCCTCCGAACTAGAGAATGCCTTGAAAGAGAAGGACGAATTTATAGCAGGTCTGCAAGAGGAAGGAGAGAAGCTAGCTAGGCAGCAGCTACAGCATTCCAATATCATCAAGAAGCTGAGAGCCAAAGAGAAGGATAATGATCAGATCATCAAGAATTTGAGGTAAGAGAATGTCTTGAAAGAGAATTATGGGTTTATAGCAGGTCTTCAAGAGGAAGAAGGAGAGAAGCTAGATGCAGCAGCTACAGCATTCCAATATCATCAAGTTCATTATAATTAAAATTCTCGTGGAAATCGAACCCCACGATCTCCATATGGGAAGCCCAGGCTAGAACAAGAACGCTAAGGTATTCTTTTAATTTGACCTCAACAAATAAGTGAAGAATGGCGCATCAAGTTAAGCTTATCAAATAAATTAGAAAGGATTGTATGTTTTTCTGGTAGGTAATGGATGAACCTTCGAAACACAGGTCTTTCGTAAAATCGTGGCTAGTTAATTACGATGACATAATGCAGTTAGCTAATTTACAGAATAGACAGGTAAATAAACTAATCATTTTATATGGTTTTCGATGGCAACTTATTGTTGACCTTTCTGATCGCATCAACCAAAACCCTCAGATCCCTTTACTGGTTTTTACTGTATGCCTGGGCAGAGAAGCAGCAGCTTCATACTACGTCTTTAAAAACTCTTGACATCAGGGATTCATCGGGTCGTAAAACCCACTCGATAAGACGAAGACTTGGGATTTTATAGATTGTTTGCACTCACAGTGCTTTAATATTTCTAACTAATATTAGAACATAACAAATCAAAAATTTCAACCGCGACAGGATTAGTTAGTTGGTTAAGAGTGTTGAGCGGTTTTCCAAGACGCGGGCTCAAATCCTGTCGGCGGTTGAAAATTTTTGATTTGTTATTTCTAATATTATTTAAGACTGGGAGTCTGGAACTGGGTTTTAAGTATCATCTGTATTTCCAAATCAGAAGTGCAGTACAGTCTGCCTTATGTTAAGATCTAAGTTTAGTTAGATATGTTGTCTCTCTCGAGATTATACTGAGTTGTGATGAAACAATATGCAGTCAATGAGCCTCGCGTTGTTGCGAAACAATCGGCGATGCGCACTTCCAAGACAAACTTTGACTGTTAAAATGTAATTAGTACCTACTTTCACTGCTGCCATTCCTCCCATGCTGCGATCAGAAACTATAGGAATGTACAGTTGCTTTTCTTTCTGGACACTGAAAACTTTCGTAGAAGGGGTTACAGGTTTTAGTATTATTACAACTTAGGTGTTGGCCTGACAATCTGAAGAAACAGTTCTTCAATTTTATACAGGACGTTATCGCCCTACCTAGCCCGTATTTAAATTAGCAAGGAATGGATCGCAATAGCCAAAGCCTTGAAGTTAGAAGTTGACTTGTATTCTAAAACACAATGAAGCTGTTGATAACAACGGAGTCTTATTAAAATATATAGGTAATTTAATTTCTTATCACGACATGAAATGGAACTGTTACTGCGGGCCTTTATGACATCTCATAGTTTTATCCAATTTATTACCTGACTGGAATTGAGAAAATATATTCGCGACTGCGTATCTGTGGGATTCGAACCCACCCCACATCCATATAAATACGTATGTATATGTATTAGTATTTCTATGTCGCAATCTTCGTATCGAGAGTTTAAAGCAATGAACTAGACTTCAAAGCATAACTTTATAACTCTTTTAAAGTACATAGGTAATAGATATAAGTTTAAGTTTATAACAAGAGTAGCAAATAAAAGATGACAATAAAATCGCTTAACGGGTTTCCTACTCATCTAGTATTATACATACATACATATAATCAAGCCTACTCCTAATGGGGTAGGCAGAGCAAAAACGACCTAAACATAGGTCGTTCCCGCACGTATGACCACAATATGCGGGTTTCGCCACGTTTGACAAGTTTTGAGGGTTATTACAGATGATTGCGTATATTGCTATAGTCACGGGTTGTCAGCCCATCGCCTAAATTACAATACACAGAAACCCTCGAATCCCTTAGCTGATTTTTACAGCATGCCCGGGAGGAGATGCAGCTGGCACATTCTGTTTTTCTACCACTCCCAGTCCAGCATGGAAGTATATAGCCTGTTTTATGATTATGATATATGAGAATATCTAACTTCAACATGATTTTTATCATCTTTCTTATCGACTAGACGACTTTACGACCACCAAATCGAGAGCCGACAGCTCAAACCTATAAACCACTACACATACTTATTTAAAATGTTTCAGGGACAAAATAGCAGAGCAGACAGCAGAACTAGACAGACTGAAGCGATCCATAGCTGCCAAAGAGGAACTGGAGGTGAATCAGATTGAAGCAGTTTACAGGCTTACCACAGCCAATAAGAAACTGGAGACAGAGCTTATGGAGGTACGTTTTCCCACTTATGGCAAAGGTCTTTCTTTGGGGGGGCCCTGTCATTACTTCCATTCCATAGATCATCATAACACCTCTTTCGGGGTCGTCCACAAAATCTTTATTTAACCATTTATTGTACACAGAAATAATTACAGAACAGAACATAGAGAATTACGACACAACAGGCACTGCTTATTCCTAAAAGAAATTTCTTAGAGCAGACCTAGTAAGTGATATGGCATATGAACGTGACGCGGATCTTTTAGCATTGTTCAGGTCTTATTCGATAGTTCTTTTAGCCCATAGATCGCGACATACGAATGATGCAGCCTTCTAAGTTCTAGACCACATCCATATTTTGAAGTGGTGAAAACTTGCACTTATTAATGATCTATTTTCTATACTAACTGTTGAGCGATATACATGAGTACAAACGAAAAATAACATGAAATTAAACAGCCGCACATATCGAATGATATATCCAAACAGTATGATTATGATTAGTAGTCAGCTAAGGGATTCGAGGGTTTCAGTATTGTAATTTAGGCGATGGGCTGACAACCTGTCACTATAGCAATATTCAGATCCATCTGGAATAACCCTCAAAATTTGTCAGACGTGGCGGAACGACCTATGTTAGTTAAGGTTGTTTACGCTCTGCCTACCCCATTAGGGATAAAGGCGTGATTATATGTATGTATGTATGTATGATTTTGATTACATCTGTTCAACTGTGTGTGACTGATATGTTGACAATATGAATGTGCGATTTCATGAATCATATCGTCATACATGTAATGATACAAATTGATAATTGAGATACAAACAGGAATTTGTTGGGTGATTCATTTTCAAATGCATTATACAATTCAGGCGATGGGCTATGTTATTTAGACTAAAAATGTGAATAGTGGAATCAGCTATAATCAAGCAGTTCATGTAATGTCTACCCCGTAATGGATATGGGTGTGGTTTTAAAATCTGCTTTTCACAAGCAATTTCAGTCTGAAACGGAATAAACTCGTGTTTATATGCAGTCTTATCATCATCTCTTATCAGAAACTAATATTGCCATACCATTGAATAACAAATAAATATTTACACGAGCGTACGCACAAAATTAACATAAAAATTACATAATTCGCCTTGTAATTTATGCTATGCCATTGCTGAGCTATAAAACAGATGTATTTCAGGTTAATTATTAGGTAAAACGAGTGCACTTAGACAAGGTATGGAATGCGGTCATTTTGTGACCCAGATTAAAATTATGTGTTTACGTTTCAATATGATGTATGTTTCAATTAAATGTCTAAGAGCGCTTGTGCACTCATCCATATTAGATTCAGAAAAAAAAAAACATATGAATGGATCCACGGAAATCCACTGATATGGATGGGTGCACAAGCTGTCATACATTTACTACATACATAAATACATACATATAATCACGCCTTTATCCCTAATGGGTTAGGCAGAGCGTAAACGACCTAAACAAAGGTCGTTCCGCCACGTCTAACAAGTTTTGAGGGTCATTCCAGATGGATTCGTATATTGCTATAGTGACAGGTTGTCAGCCCATCGCCTCAATTACAATACTGACACCCTCGAATCCCTTAGCTGATTTTTACAGCATGCCCGGGAGGAGATGCAGCTGGCACATTCTATGTTTTTCTATCACTCCCAGTCCAGCATGGAAGCAATTTGCTAGGAAGGCGCAAATGTAATATGGTTGAGTGCACAAACGCCCTAAGTTTTCTTCTATTTCAAGAGCCGTATTTTTGCATCACTCGAATCGAATTCGCATACGAACGACTAACATTCGGTAAATCGTGTGCAAAATTTAGGTACCCTTTCGTATGCGTTTTGGAGTTCGTGTGATCCAAAAATACGACTCCAAGTCCCAATCTGTACACGAATTTCATCGAAATCCGTCCAGCCTACTTGATTTTAAATATCTTTATATCTCTTTCCAGACAAAAAGCGCACTAGACGACACAACCCAAAAGCTAGACAGCACGCGAACATCGCTAGAAGCCGCGCGGAAAGAACTCACAGACCTACAGAGAAGTAGCACAGAACTAGCGAGGAGGAGAGGGGCGCAGGTTTGTTTATACTCGTATTCTAACCAATAGCCATGACTAATACCTATACAACGTGTAATATAAAGGGTATATGCATCGTGAAATGTGTGAAACTACCCATGAAACTGAACAACTTTCCCTAAGAAACATAAGTTGAAATACGAAAAAAAAAAATTACTTCCCATACTAAATGCGCTATCAGCTGATGTATTTTGTATGGAAGGTCAAAATTTATTTTTAGTTTTTCGACCTATGTACCTTAGGGAAAGTTGTTCAGTTTCATGGGTAGATTCACACATTTTTCGATGCATATACCCTTTCTGTTACACATTATATTACTAATTATTTTTGTTTATGAAATAGTTCCAAATATCTATTTATTTTTCAGGTGCAACTGAAGGCTGATAATGAGAGACTGGAGGGAGAGAATGAGAGATTGAGGGCTGAGGTGCAGCAGTTGAGAGCTGAACTCGTGCAAGGTAAGACAGATTACACGCTAAAATATTTGAAGTCAGGAACCATTTGATGATAAAGTAGACATTTGAATCTCTGAATGTTTCTGACTACAAGATTACACAGACTGTCTGATATTCTAACTTGTTTGATTAAATTGTCGCGATAGTTCAGTAGGTGACTCGTGAAGACATGATATATGTAGTTACAGTATATCGCCATGCCAAAATCGTGGGTTCAATCAAGACCTGTTCTTGTAGAATTTTCGGTTCTTATTATGTCTCTATGTGTTAATTTATTCAAACTACTCTCTCATATTCCACAGAGGAGAAGCGCTGGATAGCCCGTTCGGAAGCCCTACGCCGGGAGCTCACCGAAGCCCGAGAGCTGATCTCAACACTAGAAGCCCGCGGATCAGACCCCACTGGCGATGGAGGGGCTGCTGCATTATTACAACAACTTGCAGCATTACAAAGATCCGCGCTGGAAAGAGAACAGGCGCATGCTGTTACTACGAGGCATTTAGCAGCACAGTTGGGTAAGTAGTTCGCTAAAGGTTAGATAGATGGCGCTAGTTGGCGTTAGGTAATAGTTGCAGAGTCCGCGGGTCAGACCCTACTGGAGATGGAGGGGCTGCTGTGCTGTGCTGTGCTGACATATTTACAACAACCTGCTGCCTTACAAAGATCCGCGTTGCTAATACGCGTTGACAACTTTTTTTTTTTTTTTTTGATTTGGTGTAAATCAAAACTGATAGAAATGAAAATTTTGATAGCAATTAATACAAAAATTTTCTCTTTTATTAAACGACTCCAATAAAGGAGGAGGTTCTCAATTCGCTTGTATGTTTTATTAAAGCCGAAGCAGAAAACAATCTAATAAAGGCGGTGGAACGCGAGCGTCTCACACGAGAAGAGAGTCAGGCGCTACAAGAAAGACTCGCCACTTCTGAAGGATTATTGCAGGACGTACAAAGTAGACTGGAGGCTGTATCACAACAGGCACACGCGCAAATGCAGAGGACTACTGCGCTTGAAGAAACACTTACTAGGTAAGACTTGAAGAGAGCCTAGCACTACAAGAAGTTGAATTTCTAATTAGAAACACTCTCACACATAACTGTGAATATGTCTCTAACTTTCTTTGTAGCTATAATGGGTATGTTTTCTTTCTTCATTGTTTTTCCAAAGCTCCTGAATGTATAGTCGATCTAAAAATAAAATAAAATAAATAAATAAATAAATACTAAACTCGTTCTTTTTACTGCTACATACGGGGTGTAAGGGACAGCGTCAACGATACTGAAAAACTATCACCAGGATTTTTTTTCAGGAAATGAAAAAAAAATATTTGCTTTTCCATACAAATTGTCTGTTCGAGCTGGTCATTTTGTATGAAACAGCAAATTTTATTTTTTATTTCCTGAAAAGAAAAAAAAAACTGGCGGTAGTTGTTCAGTTTCGTTGACTGAGCAACCCTTATAAGTGTGCGTGAAGCTGTCCCTTACACCCCGTAATGTTATACTTTATTGTTTTTAGTAAAACTCGAGAGCTGGAGCTGCTAAAGCTGGATCATCAGAACCAGATCTCGGAGTTGCAGAACAAACTCACAGAGTGTGAGAGACAGCTCGCTGCTGAGAGAGATGCGCTGGATGTTGAGAAGAAGAGACATGCTATATTACAAGTGAGTGTGACGAGTGATGAAAATTTTAATACCCTTTTTTCTGGGGGTAGCCATAAAATTAGTTAACGAAAGGTAAACATCACACGAAGGTCTTAAATTGAACATAGTTTGTTAATATATACCGACATTTTAATTTTATCAACAGTCTTCTTGTCGTTTTGATCGTTAAGAGGATAAAAACGCAAAGCTAATTGGAGATGGCGCCATCAGCGAGTGTTCCAAAAGAGACCAATGAGAAGACGCAAAACTGATATTGACATTGACATTGACAGATTACTGACCAATCACAGGAAAAAGGAACACTCGCTGGTGGCGCCATTTAGTTCCCAGTTTTATCCCCATTTCGACCAGTACTCTGCCATAAGTACTGCGACGTCAGTGGCCTTGTAGAGGTGTTCTTGTGTGGAAGATGAAGGGCACGCGAGGCAAGACAAAGTAGTAACTATTCTAAGTTTTAAATTGACATTGTTTTATATGTTCCAGGAGCAAATGTTGTCTCGTGGCGACATCTCTCCACCACACTCCGTCGCGTCAGACTCCATCTCAGGATCGCTGTGGGGACCGGTGAGTTCCATACGATATTAAGCCTTTATAAGGCAGCCACCTAAATTTGAACCTTATCTACCCGCACTAAAATTTAAAAGCAATGAAATTTTTCTAATGCTCTGCCTTAGAAAGGGTTAAATTAACATATAATCGAATATTTATAAAATACTCGCCAACTCACTTGTGGGTTTCACGGAGGTATTAACCTCGACGTTTCGACCATATACGATGGCCATCATCAAGAGTACGAAGATGATACACCACTTCATGTCAGGTGTGATCTTCGACTATCGATCGAATCCTAAATACATCTTCTATTTAATTTTTTTTTACAATTTCAATGATTTTCAATATTTATTACCCCAGGACGAAGGCCAAATGACGCCCACACCAACTTCCGCCCTCTGTATGGACGACACACTCGCACAACTGCACCGCCGCAGCGGGGAGGTGGTAGCATTAGCGCACACTCTCAACACACTACGAGCTGAGAAGGATGCGTTGAGGAAACATGTGGCTACTATACAGGGAGAATTAGATGAACTACGGGTAAGATACATCAATATAGAACAGAACGTGTTTGTTGACGTTAGACGGGTGTTGAAACGGGTTTACTTGAGCTGACAACAGTTGTATGCAACAGTTGCACTTGAGTTAAAACAAGTGTTCGAGTTGAAATGAAACACTTGTACCTGAGATGAAACAGTTGTACTTTAGATGAAATAAATTGTGCCCAAGATAAAGCAAGTTAGATTGTTATTATGAGCGGGATTATTACCACGATTATGTTTATTGTTACCGTTCATAATAACAATCTAATTGCAGTGAACAACCGCGAAAGTCTCAAAACTTATATAAAGCAAGTTGATTTTAAGATAGATTAATGTATCTATTCAAAGTCTCCTTATTGTAATACTTTCTTTTCTCCCCTAGGCCGTGCAAGAGCAATACGACGCTTTACTCCAAATGTACGGCGAGAAGGAAGAACAGCTGGAGGAAGTGAAACTGGACTTACAGGACGTCACTCAGCTGTATAAGGCACAACTAGACGAGCTCATAGCGCTCAAACAGAGGAACGCATAGCACACCACCTGCGGGTACTGTAGCAAACATGTGTTCCATTTGTAGGTTATACATGAGCTTAATAAATAAAATGGAATTCTTTTACAGTTCAGAACGATTTATATTGCACATCGGCCCTTCGAAAGAGACAGTTACGTTTGACAGTTAGATATACAAGTGCGACGGGTTATCAAACTTGGCCCTTTTCATAAGTATTTTGGCGAGGCATACTGTAGGGCATTGTATTTATGTTTCGCTTTAGCATTTACGCGATTCGTTTCGTAATTAGTCCTATGGTCCAGTCTTTACAATAACTGTTTAACTATGTATGGTCACTTTGAATCAAGCTGTATGCCTTTTGGATTTAGTACTGCCTCTAAAGTTTTCCCGAATCCGAAACTATCTAAAGCCGTTGTGCATTCGATTATGCTTCTGTGCAAATTAGATTGATCCAATTAATTTATTAAGCATGTGTAAGGAAATATTGAAAAGCATTACTTACCCATAAAAAACCCAGGTTTGTATTTTATAAGTTAAATCCTTTGCGGCTGTTATATAAAGCAAAATGTTCATGGAATAACTAGAGTATTAAATTATTAGAAGAAAGTAATGACTTCTTGCAATACGCCTTCTCGAAGACTGAAAGATTTTGCCCAGTTAACGAAACTGAACAACTTTCGAACAAAATAAATGAAATGACTATACAAAGTGACCATTTCGATCAGACAATTTGCAGAGGGATTTTTTTTATTCCTGGAAAAAGTGAAAGTTGTTCAGTTCCGTTGATTGAGACTGAGCAACCCCTTTCAGTTTTCGACAAACTGTCCTTTACTTTACACCCATTATAGAAACTACTAAAGATCATTCGATTTCTTTCAGGTGTATAAAGAAGAGTATTCTTCGTTAAAATAACATTTCTCTTGATTGTAATTATATGAAATTGGTTCCTTGCTTTCTGTGAATTTGTGTAGAATGGTGCTAAATCGCTCTCAAAAATTGTTTTTAAATTAAAACTTTCACAATTTGCTGGAGTAATTTAATCACATAGTGTTTTAGATTATTATTCTCCTTACAGTTAAGACTATGTATGTAAATAGATCATAAAATATTGGCATGCAATTTCAAATTATAGAATTTGGTCAACATTGTCACAGTTTTCCGTTTTATCGAAATAATTTTATTTGAATGTTTAACTTGTCTTTAGAAATATTAACTTATCATTATCATGAAGATTTGCTTCAATCAACAAAGTCATGATTCACGCAACTGATAAATACTTGTATTATAAGTTGGCAACACTGGTGTAAATACCATTCCGCGTCCAAAAGGACCAGTTTCCAAGCCAATATCTATAAAAAATCATGATTGGCATTTCTTCAGTAATGCCATTTTATATTGTAATCGAAATATAACTTGTATGTAGTCGTAGTTTTACAATTGTATAGTATTTTATGTATATTAAATCTGTTGGGTATTATTTTATTATTTTTTTATTATTAACTCGCAGGAGATTTTCACTCGTTTCATAAAATAATAAAAGATTGGTGTCAAAGGTTAGGATTTAAATGATAAAAAAATATGGATGTTATTGTCATAGAAGGCATGAGTGAGAAACTTCTGCGCTATTTATTCTTGACATGAATTTGTTTGTCAATAAAATTGCCATAGTATAATATGTATAGTATATTGGGGATACTATTAAATTGTTATTTTACTTGTTGAATCTGGAATTATGCGTCAGGTACTGCCTTTATTAAGTGAATAAAAATATATAAATACTACTTAGTCTTTTTATTTATTTAAAAAGGTTTAATAGGGAGTAAATAAAACACATTATTTGCATACATACACCATTTATTATTACCATACTATATGAAGCGATACAAACATACCAGCGAATGCCTGAATGTAAAACAAAATAGCCTAGAGAACTGACTGAATTTTTAAACAATTAACAGGAATATTCAAATAAAAAAACAGACACGAAAGTGGTTTGAGAATATAGTACCACCACGTTTATTATAATGTAAGTGGACGAGGGTGCTGCATGTTGAGGCAACTGTCAAAAATATGGCGTTGGCATCCAAATAACTATCACGTAGTACAAGGAGTTTCTATTTTGAAGGTCACACGCATTGCGACTATACCCCGACACGAAAGACGGGGGCGCCACTTTGTTCGACCACCATTTTAGTTCCGATTCTACTACTTTTGTACCGCAGTATATGTACGTAGTACAGGGAGTTATTATACTGAGTTCACAATCATGTTGGCCGCGTTAGTTTAGTTCCCTTTTTCGCCACTTTCACTATAAGCGTGGTGGAACTATAGTGAAAAAGTATAATCAGCAGCATAACAATCACAAATGAAAGTGTTTTTCTCAATTGTCAATGAGCAAGTAAAGAACAAATTTTTAAAGGATTTTCTCGTCTTGTTTAATATTTACATTGTTTTTTGTTGCTGACCTTACCTTCACATTGGAATTTCCAAATAAAGTTTAGAAATAACATTCGCTGTCTCACTCACACTTAACTAAAGAAAAAAAGAGGATTAATTTCTAAAACATTCACTCACCAAGCACTCATGAGCATGAAAGGATATTATAATGTATGGGTCATGTTTCCAATAATTGGAACTTGTGTATTGTAAGTATCATAATAAACAAGTCGAGGTAAAATATTCGCAAAATGTTGAAGCCATTTTCCTAATAAATAAAATGTCCTAATAAGATAATTTTAATGAAATACGTCATCTCTTAAAATAAAGTATTTATGCAAAAGTAATTTTTTGTAGACGAAACAAAATTCAGGTACACTTTTTTACAACAGTTACCATAATTAATTGAAACTGTTACTAATTGTTACTAAAATAATTTGAATAGTTACGGTATAATGTACGAATTTTATGAACTGCACATTGAATAGTTATTCTGATCCTTATTATTTTGAACTATTAGAGGTTTTTTTTCATTAATTGATTATAGAAACATGTTTATTTCAGTTAACGTTAATCAATCGATGTCGACCAAATTTTTTTTACTGAACGTTTAATGTCGATAAATAATTTATTTAAGATATTTACAATACACAAGTTTATCCTAAATATCTACGTCTATGCGATACAATTATTTTATTGATGATGATGGATGATGATTATGTTTCAATGAAATTGGCTGTTATTTTAAGCATTCTACAAACATTTACTTCTTTATATTGACAAAAATTCCACCTTTATAGGAGGTAAAATAGACATTCAACATCAATGTATTTTATTTAAGACAGATTTTATTTTCATCAATTTTCATTGGGAATATAAGTTAGACATTGAACAATTATATATTTTCATCTGTTGACAGAACATGAATTTAACACAGACACGTATAAGAACTGTATTTTCTTCTTCTTCGTCTTCGGGAAGAAAATGAGACGTTGAAAATATATCTTAGCCATTATAACAGACAGATTTCTCAGACGTTACGTATAAGAACTGTTAACTTGATAGACTTTATTAAAGTCTTTTTTTTTTTCGAAACAAATCTTCTACTCTACACTACAATCTTCAGTTTATTCGTTTGTGAGCGAAAGTCATGCGACTGATTCATGACGATAAAACATTAATGAAATGTCATTTTCTTTTTAAAATGCAGTGCCAGTTTGAACAAAGTGATCAAATAAAAAAAAATAACAAATTATGACCTGCTCCTACTTTGAATAAGCTTATCGCAACAACATGGAAATTTTGACAAAATTTACGAGTTTTTATTTTGAGAAATGCATGTAGTTACTGCAGCCAATGAGTCCTTCCTAACAGTACATTGTATAAGTAAACTTCTACGTAGAAATGAATAATCTAATCCCTAGGTGCCCGGCCTCACGTCTGGGATAAAAGCTGTGCGCTATTTTGTGCTAAAAGTGAACGATTATAAATTCAGCATTGCTTGAAAAGAACCTTTACAGATAAAGAATTTAAGAACGTATAGGTTTTTTTTGTATGATATTTGGAGTAATGACAAATATTTCAAATTAGATAATATTAGTTATAAAACTCTTCAAGAAACAACTATATATTAGATTTCTATTTGCATATTGTCTAATTTGAAAAACAGCCTTTTAATTTATAAAAGAAATTGCATCCTCAAAATAGATCATTTTTGTTTTAAATGTTTACAAGAGCGTTTTCTGGATCGTTAGAATTAAAAACAAATAAATCAAAAACATAAAAAGACAGTAAATAAATAATAATACAAAAATTGACCCATGAAGAGGATGCGACCAGATATTTTAATTATAGGTATTGTTTATTGAAATGTATGACGCACAGGCCGGGCGACCCGAAAACATACGCCCGTTGGTGAAAGTAAAGAAAAAAAGGTAAAATATTAAGGGCTAGCTTACTTCTTCAGTAACCTAACACTGATTCACCCCGAGGCGGGGATTGAATCCACGTCCCTCAGAACGCTTCTCGTATCTTATTCCGTATTTCCCTGACGTAAACGAACCTTCCAGACGAACCGTCGTCTTTAATCCGTTACGATATCTTAAGTCGCGTAACATCGTAACCGTTACGATTTCTTTACGGACCGTTCGATTGACAAACTTACGACTCGATGAATTCACGTCCATTAGACATGCGTCCCCGATACCGAGCGGCGCGCAGGCCGGGAGGCGCGGGCGCGGCGCGGTGCGGGCGCGGGTGTGGCGCGGTTGTAGCACGGATGTGGCGCGGTGATGGCGCGGTGGCGAGGCTCACACCCAGGACATCCAGCCTTCGTACATCATGCACAGGTTCTCGGCGCTCGTTGCTTCAGATATCATGTATTCCACCTAAAAATTACCAAAATGTGAGGAATAATCTTGCATATAATATAAGGTTTATCCCTAATAATTATGTTAAGTGTTGAAACGAATATAAAATATTATTTTATATTGCTACAGTTTTGATACAACATACAACTATTGACGATAAAACGAAATAGTAACAGTGAAAAATGTTACTAAAAATAATTGAATAGGCGCGAAAATATAAAACATTATAGAACAAATTAATTATAATAAACTGTTATGAAATTGTTACGCTCATTAATGAACCATCTATTTATTGAAAAATACTATGGTTTCTGCTAACCTGTTGTTGTGGCGTGTGTCGGCGCGCTTGGTCGGGGTCGCGTCCCTCCAGCTTGAGTCGCACTCGCTTCCACACGCCGGCGCCCACAGAGCTGCGGGATCCACTGCCTACAAACACAAAAAAAATACTCTTAAAGTCGAGTCGCAATGGTTCCTATCCTGGGGCCTTTTTACAGTTCCACCGTCTAATCTGTTCATGTGGTGATATTTGGAACTAAAATTTAACAATTACACTGACAGGAATAAAGCTATTGAAGCTATAGTGGCGCCGCTGACAGTTGAACATTAGTTACATTACCAAAACTGTTATTTAATCGAATTTTCAGACGTTTACTTTTATTTTAATACCTACTTGGACATACTATAGAGTTAGTCAGATCAGTACGGTTCATAATTTGTCGCATATGGTATTGTTGTTATTATTAAAAATGTGTTACCATGTCTGTCCCTGCCGCTGGCGCTGGTTCCGGGTTTGTTGATGGCGGACTGTCGAATGAGTTTGCGTCCGCACGCCTCTGCAGACCAGTTGCTCGGTAACCTGGACAAATAAAACCATTTTACTAACTCGATAACATAATTATAAATATTTTTGAAGAGGTAACTTATTCCTAACTGTCATATTTAGTGGTTTCCTTCACGAAAAACAAAGAGTAAATAAGAAATTAACCAAAAAAGATATTTTTGTCTACAATCACAAGATAATTTTGTCTACAAGCTATCCATAAACTAAGACCACTAAATAACATTTCTTTTAAATAGGACCTGTAACAAAGATTAGAAAGAAAAAAATAGTCCAATTCAATATAATTACTTGGTTAAATATAACCAATTTCGTAACCGTTCCATATAATGTCATAATGTGGCAATGCCAGCGGGTTGTGCTGGCGGACTTATATAATACTATCTTAAAAATAAAATAAAAATAAGTTCAATTAATTTTAGTAACAGAAGAATTACTAGTCAAACTGTGTAGTCTAGAGTGCAATGACCGAATTTAAAGAGAATAAACAACAACTTACTCTATAAGCATTTCATGCAGTGCCGGTATCTCAGTGACTAGCATCTCGAGCGCTTTGGCCGCGTTCCCGACGCTGGCCTCGTCCTCCTTAACGCCGGTGACCGCGCGGATCATCTCGATCACGGCCTTCTCGGCGGATATGAATTTAGAGGCTGGATTGTTGCCCTGGAATAAAAGGTTAGAGTTTAAAAGCATTTTTTTGAATTCTGGTATCACACGATTTTAAATAAAACCACCATTTAATATCAACACGGTCAATTATTAGATGACGCCGAATCTTGGTTAAAAATTACTATTAGAGACATAAAAATCAAACATCCAATTCAATATAATCTCTCTCTTATTTCGTAACAATTCGAGATAAAGTCGTACCTAAGTATTCAATTAATTTTAGTAATAGAATATTTAATTACTTCTAATGACGTTCGTAACAATGTAGTAACTATTCAATTAATTTTAGTAACAGAATATTTCTCCTGTAATGTTAATTTTGAAAAGTTTGCATAGATGTCTTTACATCAGCGTTTACCTTCTAGTCTTTCAAGCTTCTTGGAGCTTGTTTTTAAAGTAGACCTGCCAGCTGAAATCTTATGAGCTGGGTTATTAACATTAACCTACCTCATTAACTTGTTGCAAGGCCTGTAACGGTGCCTTCACATCAGCAGCAATCATAGCTCTAGAAGCCTCTGGTTCCTTCAGTTTCTCTGCGCTTTGTTTGAGCGTGTGTCCGGCTGCTTTGACCCTGGTCTTGCGCGAGGCCGCGTCAGTAGTGAGTTGGGAGATCATCTCGCGGAGCAGGGCTGATACGTTTTCCACCTATAATAACGTTAATAAAGATTGAGAATATTGGAATATTTTAAAATACAACTTAAATATAAGTACTTACATATGTGATAGATGAGATTAAAATGGACTTACCCATTGTGTGTCTATGTTTCCTTCCGGGTGTAACATCTCCATGAGCGATTCTTCAACTGGAGATACTTGTAGTGAGTACTTCTGAGCTAGCGTGCACGCCTAAAAGCGAACAGTTTTGTTTTAATATTTGGGTTAAGAAATCGAAAAGTAGGTATCTTTTATGTTACCTTGGAAAAATTATCAAAGAAGAATTTATACCTTTTCCCAATGTAATAGCGCAGTCTTAGCCGTTTTCGCCGTCTTATGTGCAGTATTGGGCCTGGACCTACTCGCGCGACTAGCCGCGGCCCTCCTAGCATGCACTGACAATGCTACAGCAGTAGTGGCTAATCTCCCGCATCGTTGTTTCGTTCCCCCCCAGGCCGCTTCTAGTGTCCTCACGAGGGATTTGAGCGCTGGGTTCGCTCCTGCGCCCCACACCACTCTGGAATACAGAAAACATCAATAGAAGACTTTGCAGTAAATGCGTGAGTGACGCGCACAGAGCCTTTCTCTCGTTTCAACTAATACCGTGTTTAAATTCTTAGTTATAGTGATTTTTATATGCTTTTGTAAAGCGATGATCCATCACAAAATGAATAAAACGACGTTATTTTATTGAAGACTTTAATTCTCCCAAACCGAGGGCGAAATTAACCACCGATTTAAAAAAATGTCTTGAAAATGGGATTTCCGTACACTATGATAATAAAGTACTATTTGTCTCACTAACCTCTGATGTGCAGCGGTTACTAGAGATTGTGCCTTATTGCAGGCCGCGATCAGCCTCTCCCCCGCAGCGGCCAACTCGCGTGATCTTCTAGCTAAAGCCGGGGAAGGGTCCTGGTTGCTGCCCAAAATCTGGAAATGTACGCAATTTTTGACGAAACGGACAAAATGAGCATCTCCTTAGGCGAACTGGGAATGCTACCAACTAAGATTTTAGAAGTTAATTTTGTAAGCGGCTATCAATTGCCATCGTTCAGTTGTAAAAGAATATTGATTTTCTACTAGAAATGTAATTTTGGAGTGGATTTGGCAAAATATTATCCCATTATTCAAATAATAGTACCTCAGCATGTAGTTGCGCATGCGCCGCTAGCCTAGTCCTGGCGGCGTGCGCGGTGCCTGCCGCGCGCAAGTGCTGGCGGTGCGCGTGGTGCACGCGTGCGTTGCGCGCGCAGGCCGCCTGCACGGAGCTGGCCAATGACAGCGCGCGATCGTATAAGGGCACGGGGATGCGGCGAGTCTCGCGCGCCTTCTCGCACAGGGATTCTAGGGACACGCTCCATGATGCACCTAGAAACGAATAACATAAACCGTCGGTCGCGGTCGCTGTCTATAATAGTGGTGGTTACACAAACCATGTCAGAGACCTATTAACTGCTAGCATATAACTAATAGGGTTTCTCCGGTCTTTCGTTGACTCAAAAACCCACATGAAAAAAAGAAGGGTCGAGGAATACGATAAACGTGATTCCACTTACCAATCTCCTTCTGTTCAACCTCAGCGTGTAAGTCAAGCCTCGCTCGACGCAGCAACAGACACAGCACACACGCTAACGCCTTCGAGTGCACCCCCAACACGCAGCGGGATACGTACTCCGCCGTGAATCTGAAACGCATTTAGTTTGCAATTAGAAGTTTTTGATTCTAGTCTTGAATGAGACAGTCGACAATGAAACGAGTTTACCCAAAAGACAAAAAGAAATATCATCAGGTTTTTTTTTTGTGTTGGTGACTTGCTGCAAGAAACATGTTCTCCACTCCAACCATCTCTCCAGCACCAAACAGGCTTTGATCTAAAACAACACTCACCTTCTAACAGGCTTGCAAAGCGCGGCATCGTCATATATGGCGATATTGTTTGCTCCGCTGAACGCACACGCCATCTGCGCACACATCGCTAATACCTCGCCAGCCGCCTGCACTCGACGGACTAGGAACATGTCTTCTAGGACCGAACGCAGCACCGGGCTTTGTAGAGCAGCCTTGAATTATGAAAATTAGAAAACATTATAATAACAAGTGGTAGCGTTTGAAAATTAAAATATTCATCAGGTTCGAAAGCCGTTAAAATTAAAGTATTCTGTATATTATGAGAACACTGGTCTACCGCTTGGCTTTAAGAAAGTGCCGGCGACGTTCCGTTGTGAGTCAGAAGATTTGTCACAACTTACCGTCTACCACTTTAAAATCCTTAAAGAACTTACCGACATATGCATAGCGTCACTAATATGATCGATCTTCCGCCAGACGGGCGGTATAGGCGCCGCTAAATGGTCAGCTAACTCCCTGGCCCTCAGTTCCACAGCTGCAAATAGCCCGTTGAAGCCCATGAGCAGCATCCGCCCAGCTGATTGACCTTCAGGCTCAGGAGGTGCTGAGAGTAAAGCCTCGTAGCGAGTGCGGAGTTCAGCTGCGAGGAGTTGGGCGCCGCTGGCTGGGGACTGATAATAAAATGGTTTGAATTAGAATGAGATAGAGTAATTAAAGACGATTGTGTAAGTAACTTTAGAGGCTAGATTAAATAGATAAAGACATCAAATGTTTATAGTAGAAGAAATCAAGAAATCTTTCAGCTTATCTATAAAGGAAAGTTGTGAAATACGTTATACACAGTTAAAATATTAAAAGCGTAATATTGAGAGTACTATCTCACGCGTAATTATAGGCCTCCTAAAATTGCTAAACTCACCTCCATATCCATAATCAAGTATCTATAGTGCATCTCCAACTGTGCCAAGAGTTCATTTAATGGCACAGGAGTGCTCATGATAACTGTGTTCAGCTCTTGGATCATCATCAGCACCGACGGGTCTTCAGAGTGCACCTTCTTCAACGCTTCCGGCAAGATTATCGTGCTAAAGTTGTAGTTCAGTTGAATTAAATCAGCCAGTAGTAGATTTGCGTTCCGTACGCATTCTACTGCAACTGGCATAGCGGCGTCTTCAGCTGACGCAGACTGTAAAGGCAGCAATGAAAGTAGTTCTACTGTTTGCATCGATAAAGCGCTCATATCATCTAAGAACCATTCGCCTTCTCGTGAGGTCAAATCTACGAGGCAGTCTCCTGCGCTTTGTGCTCCATTTTCCAACATCAGATATCTTCTATTCAATTTACAAAGCATTTCAATAACAACGCATTCTAAAGCGGAAGTCGCTCCTTCCTCAGTCCTCACCCAGTTGCCGATGTTAGCTTTGGCTTCTCTGTAAGCTTCTTGAGCTATGACTATTGCATCAGGACCGCCTTCCAACTGCAGTCTATCAAAAGACTTATTCAAATTCACGTTGGCTTCAGCATGGATTGTTTGCAAGCGGTAGTTATAAGCTACGATTTGTTGAGCTCGATCACTGATATCAGTATCTGCGTTGACTAGAGCAGTCACTTGGTTGGCTACTTCGCGGCAAACTTCAGGAGACTTGCTCTCAAGGGCTGTAGCCAAGTATTTCCTGAACATCACGACATGGTGGTATTCGGTTCGGCTTTGAGGGTAGTATTGCGATACCGCCACGTATTGCGATAGGAGTTCTAAGCAAGATCTGACTAGAAGATTGGTTGACGTCATGCATTGGTTCAGTTCTGTCTCAGCTTGCTCACATTGGGAGATCATGGAGCTTTGTCCGGCGTTTGTCAAGAAGTCTTTAATGTGGTCAAATATTGGTCTGTCATCGTCCTCGCTGGGTCCAGAGAATTCTTGAACCCAGGCCATCAACTGTGGTCCATTAATAGCTTCATTAGTTGCCGCAAAGTTTTCGATCTGTGTATCGAAGTCTTTAAGTATCTTGACTAGAGCTTTCATTGAATCTTCTACGGCGTTCTTCGCTTGCTTGTAGGAAGTATACTTCTGAGATATAGCATACAGCGGATGACTGCTTAAGTTTTGTCCGTATGCCTCAATCTCCTTTATTAGAGCCATCTGTTGATGGCATTCTTGTAGTCTCGTCTCTACCGACTTCAACTCTTCGTTTTCTTGCAGCCATTTGTCGGCGCTCTGTTTGATGTCAGGGAGGACCGCCAGAAACTGTTCCCTGTAACATAAACACAAGTTTTTATTAGAACATTATGAGACTCAGTGGTAAAAGTGTTAGCACTCACATCTATGAGTTTTAGCCTTTATTTTCAAGTTCATTAAAACAAGTTTTTCCGATACACGTCACCCAGTAAATGTTTAATGACGGCCGTCACTGTCAACTCAACGCTCTCAATAATTCATCCGAGCGAACAGGAAACACGCCATCCGCCAAGCCAGACGCTTTTACCGAACATTAACAATTATAATCCTGAACATCATAATACGTCATAAATTATTCATGCGAAGCGTTCTTTGTCGAAAACATCGAACGTTATACGTAAGCTGTATGGGGTTATACAGGGTGTAAGGGACAACGTACCGAAATCTGATAGGGGTTGCTAAATCATCGAAAACAACCTAAACGAATATTTTTTAGGAGCCTAGAGAAAAACGACCATAAAGGGTCTGTTAGAAATAGTTTTATTGTATGAGCAACCCCTATAAGTTTGCGAGGAGCTGTCCCTTACACTCGGGATTAGAGTTAGGTCTTTCGACACAATGAAAATAGCTCCAAAGCTGACCTAAACTGATAAAACATTTAGAGAGCCGTCTCCGCAGTCCTCAAATTACTGTTTATATAGGACGGTGGCTGTTAGTTCGCGTGAGATAATAATACGACACTTACACAGAGGTTTAAGCGCCTGAAACTCACTTTGGTTAAGAGTGAAATGATACGCACATTTATGTGTGAACTTATGATTTAAGTATTTTGACTGGTTAAGACATTTGGAGATTTAAAATCAATGATACATTGTTTATTTATTAATCCAGGTATAGAACTGTTCGCATAAACCCAAAACTATGTCCAATTACGCTTTTAAGTCAAGTTATATATCAAAAAACAATTAGTGATTGGTGTTGCAAAGTTAATAACTTTAATAAATCATAGTGGGTTATATTCGGACGACAGTTTTGAGCCATCCAAATATGTTGTTTGGCGCAATGTGATCAATTATTCAAGTGCTAATAATAACGCCATATTCGTGCATGTTTCAGGGATATGATTTGCGATTTTAGTAAAGCTGTTTCATCCATGAATGTTGGAAGCGATAGATAAACATAGAATGTGCCTAACACAAACAAACAAAAACATAAAATCAGCAAAGGGATTTGAGGGTTCGGTGCATTGTAGCCTAATTTAGGCGATGGGCTGACAACCTGTCACTACACCAATATAGATGCAGATCCTCCTTGCCTTGATACAGATCTATCATATCAGCAATAAGCCTCAAAACTTGTCAGACGAGGTGGAATGATCTTTTAAAGCTCTGCCTACCCCATTAACGAAACTAAATTCGAACTGACTCGTTATTAATAAAAAAAACGAAGAGTACTTAGAATAATAAATAGAGGGCAACCAATCTTAAGGCTGACCTTGCAAAGCCACACAACAATTTCCTAGAAGAAAATAAATAACTTCTATTTTTCCACAAACGATGAAAAAACTACTCAAGAGCAAAGAAAGGTTCTGCGCTAAGTTCCTGCAGTAACGATTGTTTATATCGCGTTAGAGGAGGAATATAAAAGTTTATTCGAAGGGGCTGGACTTGATGGGTGCTGACTGACTCTGAGTGGAGGACCTACTTGGCACAGTAGAAGTGAGTGGCAAAAAAAAAAACAAGTTCAAGCAACTGATAGCGAGCGCTTAATTCTATATAATTGAGCATAGCGAGCGCGAGCTTTCAAGTTATTGATCGAGGTAACTCATATCGCAAGCGGAGCGAGCTTCAGTACTATGAGAAGAAATTAATAGTTTTTTAAATTTGTCAGGGTTGAATGTGCTCCACCGTGGGTACGCCCATGTATATGCTAGAGGGGGACAAGAATGCACAAATCACTTACGTGACATCAGTGAAGTGTTGCTGCAGCTCTCTCGCTCTGACAGCCAGCATAGCCAGTGCTGACCTGACGTCTCTGGCACAGGGCTTCCTCTTGCCCCCTCCCAGGCCTCCCCATTCCACCAGCGGGTCGTACACGAAGGCTTCTAATAGAGTAAGTAAGGTCTCTCTTCCGCGACGCATGGTGCGGAGCACGTGCTCGCAGGCAAGACGGAATATGCCCTGGAAAAGAAGAAATGCATAGTTATTGTTTTATTTCACAGTTAAATCTCTTTCTTCATAAAATTTAAACATTAAACAATACAAGTAACAACAGAATTTTGTAACGAAACAACATTTATTTAGTTAGTCGCGGCAAGGTCGCCACATGATATTTTAATTACGTCAATTTGGTCAGCAAGGTTACACCGAAGGGCTGAAGGATCAAGGTACGAGTTGTACATAATTGACTGTTTGTTTCGTTAAACAAACATCGGTCAATTACTGTTAGTTCAAATTTAATTGCTATTAATATTGCGAGTTTAAAATATAAATTAAAAACTCGCATTGTAATAAACTACTAGATCTGGTTTGTGCAGTTTTAAAATGGTATCTAAACCTTCTAATAATAGCCAAGGATAGAAATTGCTAAATTGCTACGCCGCCGTAGTGGTTGGCTACGAGCCTACGATCAGTACGTAGTGAATTCAGCTTAAGTATCGTGAGATGCTGTAATATTATAATACTTCTTGTCTAATAAGCTGTTGCGAGAGGGGGTGGTCTCGAGCCAAGCGGACTTGTTCAATGGCAAGCCTGTGTCGCTGTTGCCCGGACGGACCACTAGGAAGGAAGATCCCATCCCACCCCAAAATTCAATGGTTGCCCGCAAATTCTACAAGGTCATCGAATGTAATTTACGATAGCGTCGTTCCATGTGTTTTACTATCATCTGTCTGAAGGTAGACGTTCATGTATGCAAGTTTAAGGTCGAATCGGTTAGAAAGCAAACCGATTTGAAATGCTATTCGTGACATAAGTATTTGAGGGCAAATGTATTTTGGAATAGATATCAGGCCAAAAATATTGCCGTGTTGTCTGTGAACTGGCAATGTCAAGTTAAATATAGACTGAATGCAAATTGATATTTGGAATAATACAAGAACAAAACATTTGTGTGCAGTCGTGTAAAAATAGGTACCGAAATAATACTTAAAACATGGCTGCAAAGCCTAGAAAAACAAAGGATAGGTACTTTAGAATTTATCTCGAGATGAATCAAGGTATGATTCTGTCTACTTATTTATTTTCTTATTCAAAATCAAACTAATTCTGTTTAACACCTAACCAAAAATAAGTTTTGTATATAAAGTCCACCGCAGTAACTCCGGTGTAAATAACGCAGTATAACAATACAACGCTATAGTACTATTTTATATTCTGTGGTATTACCAGATTAACCTGAGCGAAGAGTTGTAAGCCGCGGTGATCATAAGTATCCAAGGACGGTAACTCGACTATAAGTTTGTGCTAATATATTAAAGAGCAAGAGATTTTTGTATGTTTGTGTTTTCTATCTACTGAACGTCCCAAATCGTTCTTTTTTTCCTTTAGCCGCAATCAACACTTTTACAAAAAGGACATACAAGCATTGCATAGACTGATCTGATGAATTATTTTATTTAAACTAGATACCATGTAAATATATGCTTCCATGCTGGACGATGGAAAAGCATAGAATGTGCCAGCTGCTTCTCTTATCGGGCATGCTGTAAAAATCAGCAAAGGGATACACAGGATGCGATGTATTTTAATTTAGACGATGGGCTGACAACCTGTCACTATGGCGATTCACATTTCTATCTAATATTGCCCTTAATATTGGACGTGGCGAAAAAGCCTTACATTAGGCGTTTTACGCTCTGCCTATCCCTTAAGTGATAAAGGCTTGACTTTATATGTATGTAAATGTGCAACAAAAATAAAACTAAAAGAGCTATAAGCCTCAACACGAGCCAGGAGCGAAAGAAAGAAAGCGTAAGTTAAGTTGAAAACTCTGATGTATTAAAATGAAGCTAAACTTGGTATAATTTATCACGGCTTACGCGGTCAGCCTGGATTACTGGGAGTTGAGAGACTTGCCAACATATTTAACACTTAACAGTACCTATTGCGGAAAGCCATCTTCTAGAAAGAGTTTTGATTTGACGTTGATAAATTTGTGGTTGTAGTATTTGTAGTTGAGGCTGACGAGTTCTAGAGTGGATACCGCGAATCGGCAAACGTAGTGTAAACGTAGTAAGTACGTCCTGAAACTAGGTGGGTCGATGATGTTCGTAAGAAAGCAGAAATTGGATGAGAACGGCTGAAGACCGAGCTGAGTGGCGTGCCATGGGAGAAGCCTGTGTCCAGCAGTGGACTGATACAGGCTGAGAATGATGATTAAGTTTATGATTGAAGTTTTATGTATCATTTGAGTTTTGTAGAGCCATTGAGCGAATTCGGGGATTGAGCGTAACACATAATTTCTTTCTGTACACGTTGTATATTTCATAGAGCTTAATAAATACGACCAAATGTAAATAATAAATACCCAATAAATATGATAAAATGCAACACATAAAAAAATCACACAGCTGTCTAAATATCGCAACGTTTCAGCATTGTATGTATTGGATATAGGTAATCCTTACCACAGAAAACTTGTATCGTCAAACTCCCAGTCGTTCGGGCGTCGGGGGTAGTTCTTGGTATAATAAACATAACCATTTTGTGAGTATTGCTCGCGAACTGGTGCTAGTAAAATATTATCCCACCAAAAACATAAATGTAAAAATAGAAGCCAAGTTCTTGATAGTTTGGTGCATGGTATGCACAAAAAAGTTGTGATATCAAAAAAAGCGGGCCAAGTCAAGGGTTTATTAAAGTAATTCTAAGCTCTTCAATAAGGTATCATTTCAATTGACTTGGCCGTTGTAGAGTGTTGTTGTAGGTGACAGTTTGTATTATTCTCTACAACGGCCAAGTCAATTGAAATGATACCTTATTGAAGAGTTTAGAATTACTTTAATAAACCCTTGACTTGGCCCGCTTTTTTTGATATCACAACTTTTTTGTGCATACCATGCACCAAACTATCAAGAACTTGGCTTCTATTTTTACATTTATGTTTTTGGTGGGATATCATTACTTTTTGTAGGTAAATAAAATTGTACTTAATTTTAATTTACCATTATTCGTATATAGATAGATCTTCTGGAAGTGGGTTAGGTTCTAAATCGTATTATTTTTTTCAATAACGGTGACATTAAATGCAAATAATTTTACAATACCTGTTAAAAGACATCCCACTCAATTATAGTGAATGGAAAAAAAATTGTGTCTAGATTCTCCAACAGCCTTTAATTCGGAAACCCCTCCATACGTAGTCGAAACAAGCATGCAGGCTCTATATACCTACTCTTCTACCGAGTCGTAAGGGTCGCCGTTTCGGGCGCAAGTATACAAACTTAAATCTTCCCACTTACTAATTACATGGTCTACAATTTTCCTACGCAAATCACTAGCTTTTTGTTTATCCGTACATCAAAATACTGAAAACGCCAAAGAATGGAACAGACAGCTTCCATCGCCAGGCATTTTAATTATTTTATGTAATATGAACGCGTCACCCACCAACAATTCAATTTTTTGACACGTCATCTTTCCAACCCCTTTTTATTTCTTATCCTCACAATAACTTTATTTGTTTCAGTTTTTAATAAAAGTAGCTAACTAAATCAAATTCGATTTCTTTAACTCAAACAATAGACACAACACAAGGACAAGACAAACAAATCCCACTATCATCAATGAGAGACCGGACCGAATAGAATAGACACGAATTTCAATTAAACGAAACAACGACAAGAACAAGACAATTTTACAGTAAACTTACAATTTGTTGGGCGATTTTCCATTGAAAACGGTACTTGAAGTGATTTTCTCACCATTGCCGAAATCACAACGATAGCGAGTTTTAAAAACCTACTAGCGCCATCTAGCGGTTTTAAAAGGAACTATTGTTGGTAAAGAAAATAGAAATGTATGGGAGGGGGTTCGAAGAAATGTTTTTTTTTTATTTTTTCGATTTTTTCCGTACTTATATCATTATAATCTGTCATCATACAAAATTTGAACTTTGTAGGTCATCTGGAAGTGGGTTAGGTTTTTGATCTATATGTCAGTCAGTCAGTCAGTCAATCATAAAAATGACGATATTTTGACCTCAATATCTATCTAACCGTTTAAGCTATGCTTATGAAATTTAAGTTACTTGTTTATATTGGGGGTCTCATTATATAAACCCAATTTGGTGTGTATATGTTTCATAGTTTTTGAGTTATGAAGGGGTAAAAAGTGGCTCCAAATGGTTCCTGTAAATATACACACGGTGCGGCCCTCCAGTTCTCGGCTTGAACTTGGCTGGACACGCTGCCGCGTGTCTAAATGTAGACTGTGTAAACCTGTCCAGCTGCATCCGATATACATACCAGATGTAAGGGACAACGTACCGAAAACTGAAAGGGATTGCTCAGTAAATGAAACTGAACAACTATCAGCAGGAAATTCTTTCAGGAAGTTAAAAAAAAATGGCTTTCCCATACAAATTGGCAGATCGAGGTGGTCATGTCATTTTGTATGAGATAGTTAAAAAACGTTTCCTGAAAGAAATAGTTGTTCAGTTTCGTTCACTCACGACCCCTTTCAGTTATCGGTACGCTGTACCTACTGGTGCTCACTTATACCAAAGAAATAATTACATTGTTTTGTGTATATTGTATTTGTGTATGGTTTAGGTACCTATAATTTATTATTTTCTTTTGAAACGCGGTTAAAGCATTTACCTACATATCTCCGGATTGCTCGTAGTAAATAAGAAGATATTTTCCCTTCGCGCAAAAGAAAAAGTCAATAAATGTTGTTTATGTTGTTTTATAAATACAGTGAATGTTGTTTAGTTTTTATTTCTCTCTTCTATCTCTTGTCGTGTCGTGTGTGTGAGAGAGACAGCGTTTATTTCTAACTCCGCGTGGCTATCTTGCGTATCTTCTTTCAAAGAAAAACCTTTTTCCGCTTTCTCTATCTGTTGATACCCTCGCTACAAAGTGTACGGAGACAAACGTCCTCTGACATCGTTGCACGTCCGCACACGTCCGCCGCGCACGTCTGCAGACGTCGTGCGTGCCGCTACGTGCTGACACGTTCGACATATCGGTGCTCACGAGTGCACCTGTAAATAGCTAATGTTGACTGACCTATGTTACACACAATGTAAACTGGAAGAGAATGTCGAGTTTATGGTGAGAGAAATGAAAAGTATTTATTTGTAATTTCTAATTATTTGCGAACATAACTTTACACCGATAGAGTATTTTGTCAATGTCAGAGGCCTTAGCATTGACGGCTTGAAAACTCTGACAGCTGGGTTGGCGGAGTGGTTGTAATCTAGGATTGGGTCTGGTTTCCCATCTGGGTTGCGGAGGTCAGATGGCAGTCACTCTGTGCACAGATAATATAATACTATACTAGCTCTGTGTAAAAACCAGTAGTACCAGTACCCTCGTTCAATCCCCTAGATTAGGTAGCCGACCCCGTGAGATACGGGTTAAGGCTAGGAAAATGAACACTTTTGTCCTGTCCATTTTCTAGAATTTTCATTCTATTTCCATTACCAATAAATACCCTGAATAAAGGTTCTCTAAGGATTTCCGAATTCTAAAATAATATTATAATAAAGCAAAAATGTAAAAGTTAAATGGAAAAGCAAGTAGTTATTATCGTCCTTGAAGCACAAAGCCAAACAAAGCACTAAGACAACAATAACTATGAAAGAGGACATAATAAACTGGAACAGACACTGGCACACTTTATAGCCCGCGCCAGCCGAAGCGAAAGATATAATTAATCAAAGTGTTTCCGCCATAACAGTACGTAATTGCCTAGTTTGTTGTACGGAGTGGCTGTAAAAATCCACCACCTCGGGAAATTCTAGCACTGTAATGCTGAATAGTGTAGCAGAAATGTTGGTTACTTTGCACTGTAAAATTAGGTTCGCGGAAAATTATATGCTAGATTATTCAACATGAAAAAGTGTGCGTTGCAAATTCGGCCAAAAAGTTATTATGTCTAAGATATATTTGAGTATTAAATAGATAGATTGGGGTGATATTGAATATTATTGCCTGGCCTAGCAGTACAGCTCAGGCTACCCTCCTGATCAACCGGACAATCCCGTCTAAGCGATAATAGACAGCCGAAATAAGATGATAAACTATAATTTAAAAAAAAAACTCACTCGCATACCAAATACCTAGTAGGCGATCTACCTCGTACTCGTAACCCAAAACAAAGCCATGAAAATCTGACGAGGGACGTGTCACGATGCCAACAAGAGTGCCTAGAGCTTCCGGCAGTTACGGACTACTATTATACATATTATATTCTGTGCTTCCGGCTCACGTGTCGCGGCGGTGTGGCCTGACCTTTAAACTTACTCATTTACCTGTCGTTGGTTTCGTTCATAAACTTTGTTTCGTAAAAGTTGACAGAGGGTTACATCCAGGGATAGGGGTACAGCGGCATTCCCTGTGGAAATTATATTCTGTAATAATATGATATTATTGTTATAAAGTCTCTTGTGATAATAATTAAAATGATCTGTATCACTCACAACAAGTTAAAACAACAAAACATTTAAAACAATTTTGGGAGTAAAAGGTAAGGGACTCAGTATTTTGCTACCATGTTACTCTTGTGCACGGTTAAGATGCATTCGGAGCGACTTTAAGTGAAACAACCGATACTTTTGGATGTCGTATATTGACTGCACTTATAGCTAGATCATACATACTTATATTAGTATAGTGTAGGCATAGTACGGAAGGGTAAAGAGGTGCGTCATCACACTACACCTTCCCCCTTGAAAAGAAAAAAAAATGTTTCATGTAGAAAATATTTTTTTATACTATACCAACACAATTAAAAATATTATTAATTTAAATTTAAATTCAATTAATTAAGAAGAAATAAAACCTTATGTAAATGTAAACATTATTAATTCCTTTATCAATGTTCATAAAGGATGGCAAAGACTACATAACACTAATCAAACAACACACAACTATTACTAAAAATTTTGTTCTAGAGTCATATCCATTTAGTTTGTCATATCCTTGTTTTATTATAAATCGCAACACTACATAACAATTTTTTTTTTTAAATCGTCAATGTCCTCATTTAGTCACAATCATAACTATTTACCATTATTTTTGTTTTTATTTGGGTTAGCTACTCCCACTTAAAAACAAATCTTACAAATCTTATTCGTACAAGCATATCCTTGATACATTATTTATATCTATGGGCCCATTACACATCGCATGCTTTTTATAAGTTTAGGTACCTTTTACAATAATATTCTGAGCGCTATAGTTTGGTTATCATACAAATTAACCTAGTCGACTTTAAACACCTGGCTACTTACTTATAGTGCCGGTTTGCGGGTCGTGCTTTCACGAACTTATATACTGGTACATTTATATTTGAGGTTTACATATATGACACTCAAGTTAGGGTCTGAACTTTAAGACTCAATGGTCTCCAACTTCTACACGGAGGGTACGGTAGCCCACACCATGATCAGATAGAAGGAATTTGATCCCTATTGTACCTAATAATCGCTACCTGTATCTTGTACCTAGGTAGGATAATAACATTATGTAACATTTTACGATGTTACTTATACCTATTCGTACCGTTAACAATATCGACGTATCATTTTACGTACATACGAGCATTAACTCGTGCTCACTTTCTTTACTTCCGAGCATAATTTCGTTTCTTAATAAACAATGTTGTTCATATTTCTGTACTTGATCACACAATCCTTTCTTTGAATATATGGCATAATTAGCTTCGCTGCGATTTCGGATGATCAGTCCAATAACACGCAAAACTATCTATACCACAAATTCCCATTCAATCTTCCGATCTGCAGAATCATCACAATCGAATAGTCAAGACAAGCTTCAATATCATTATCAATCTTTCATTCATGAACAACATTCATCGCTACCTAACACCTTAGGTGTACATCTGTTTAGGTAGGTATCTAATATTTCTGTACAATATCATTGTACTGGGAGTTAGTAGGTAACACTGTTACGTCACTACTACTCTATAAATTGACACAACTTATAACAGGTATACTTACATAGTTAGTTCAATCAACTTTGTAAACTTCGAAACAGCATATTCTGCAAAATACTCTGTATCGGTAGAAATTGTTTCACAACTACTTTGCGTTTTTCGCTGAAATGCATCTAGCAACACAAAATAAAATTGATGTCCAATTTTTATCAATTATTGCGAAAGTGTGCAAAACTGCTTACACGTAACCTACATAATTTGGCTACTTACACGTGTAAAACAATTTTCAGATTTTACAAATCGCTACCTACTTATACTTTTAAGCAAATGTTCTTTATTTTTCTACATAGATTTTAGGAAGTAAAATTTTGCGTATTCAGTATGAAGTGATACTTTACGCAACAATAAAAAAAAAAAGTAAAATCTTACATTACTAAGACTACAGGCGTTTTACGCACTGCCTAACTCGTAAGGTTTAAAGGTATGACTTTATGTATACGTATGCAACTTACATAAGCGCGTGTAGTACCTACGTGTCTAGGCTATGTAGGTCGTGACGACAGAAACGCTGACTTGGCGTGCGCATACGATGTGGCGCGCGCGGCTCAGTCGTGGATACCCCGTAGGTCGCATGTTCGATTTCTTCTTTCTCTTACGAACAAGCTGCTCCACATCGGACCCGATCAATGAAGTCTCCCGGCGCCCAGCAGACATAATCCTCGCATCAACTAGGCTTGAATATACTGCGAGCGCCCAGCAGCTACAACCTCTTCATGATCTTCTTATAATGTATCTCCTCGTCATGGGGATATCCTCTTCATGGGGTGCTGTCATCATCTTTAATAATTGTACTGGATCTCTTCTATAATTTTACTGGAACTGCATCATTTTTGTTTAGTGGTTTGGGTATGTTTCTCTGTGGCCATCATGTTTATTATTTTTCTGTCCATCATAGCTTAGGTAATTAATGTCGTTTTCGACGAACTTCTCGTCACCCGTGGAACCATGTCTCTATTGCACTGTATACCTTATTGACATTATGCTCAGTGCGTGGCCAGTTCCTTCAAGAATAGGCTTTCGCTGCGTGGTCAACTGCGACGAGCTGACGGTGGCGCTGGACTTCAACCAACGCTGCTGCCATGACGTGTCCATTTTATTTCTCGTTCACTTTTTGCATTTATAAAGTCTGAAGATTATTATCATTATCACTCATTTTTATTGTTCTTTTTTCCACTCAATCTTAAAAGTCATTTATTTCACGAATCACTGAATTGTCTGTGACGTGGCAATTAGATTTTAATTTTCACTTCTCGGTTCTTTACTGGGTTCATGGGATATTTTTATTAACACGAACAAATTATTAACTTTTATAATTTTTCCCATGATACCCAGCTCTGTCCAGAAGGGACAAAGCTGGCTAGGGTCGCCATGCACGGTTAAGATGCATTCGGAGCGACTTTAAGTGAAACAACCGATACTTTTGGATGTCGTATATTGACTGCACTTATAGCTAGATCATACATACTTATATTAGTATAGTGTAGGCATAGTACGGAAGGGTAAAGAGGTGCGTCATCACACTACACTTGGCAACAGTGGTAGCACTGATTTTCAGCCCTTACTTACCCTTTTCATATAACATTTAGAATATAATCTGCGTGGATTAATTTATCTGCTAAGTGTGATGGAGGAATCCCAACTAATTAGCGTATTTGAGGATTTTTTGCACTTACGCTGTTAATTTATTTCTATATATTTTTACTGCGATTTGATAAAATTTGGCTTAAATAATATATTTAAATGATTTAAACTTCATACAGCAAAAGGTACTTTAAAAATGTCAAGCCAGTAGTGAACGTGTTAAAACCAAATTTCCCTCTCGTAGGCTGTTCCTTGACAAATCTGTCCGCTGTTTGCATTGTCACGCGCCCATTAGACGAACAAACTGACGAACTCTGTGCTGATATTGTTATTATTAGCAGGTTTTCATATCGCGAAGAAGATGGGTTAAAACACGGGGCAGAAAGTAAAAATAATCCGGTTATGATGTGTGTGTATGTGTGTCTGATAGATCACTGAGAGTATGACTCCATTACCTACATAATTTAATAAGAAAGAAATAATAAATTCGCCTCGGGCAGGATTTAAACCTGCGACTTTCGTAATGACGTTCCATAGCTCTGCCAACTGAGCTACAGAGGAGGTTGCCGCTTCAGCGTATTTATAATACTCGTTTTATTATGTACAGTCAGCAAATGAGATATCTGTGCAGGGCCGCGCGAAATAGATGAAGTTATCTCAGGAGATATTATTGATTTGTTACGAAAATTCGTATGCTTGTACAATTCATTTACTTCAAAAATTATACAAAATTTCATTAAAATACATAGATATTTTTTTTATATTAATACATAGATTTTTTCCTGAAATAACATCATCCGTTCGGAGCGGCCCTGTATAACAATTGCTTTTGCTGACTGTAAACGTCTTTATTATTCTACGTTATGTATTGTATGTCAAATATTCCATTACAGCTTGCGTGGCCCCTGGGTGGCGTATCTCGAAGACACACAGCCCGCCGCCATTGTGCAGCACATATTGTCGTTTAAACTCAAACACAAGACTGCAACAAAGCCTTTGAGATGAGAGAACAATGGGGCTTTTCATAAACGATCAACGTGGAGGCGTGAATTTTGATAGATAAGCTGTACACTGCTCCGGGATTTGATGGAGTTTAATTAGTGGTTAGATGTGATGCAGCAATGGATCAGGGTGTAAACTCCCTGTAGGTAGGTAGAGTACTTTAATATTAATTTAATCCTTTACGGCATACAAGTCCAAATATGACGAGGCATGTTTTTTTTTTAATGCTGGACTGAGAGCGACAGAAGACCAATGTGCCAGCTGCTTCTCCCCCCGGCTATGCTGTAGGTAGTAGAAGTCAGCAAAGGAATTCGAGGGTGTATTGTATTTTTTTTTTTTTTCATTCATCCATTATAGGATAGGCAAAGGAACAGAGCCATACAGCCTCGTCTGATTTTTCACATCATCTTGAATTTGTTAATTTAGGCAATGGTCTGACAACCTGTCAATATAATAGTGATACACATTTCAATATAAAATTGCTCTTTATATTTAGTCAGACGTGGCGAAAACTCCTTTTACTTAGTTTTACGCTTTGACTACCTCATTAGGGATAAAGGCGTGACTTCATGTCTATTTATATTTATATTTTCTTTATTGGAGAAATAACAGACATAGACTTATAAAATATTTACATTGTACATACTTAAACTAAGACATATATTTCTATTCTATTGTTTGTATGTGAAAAGAAAATATTTTCAAATGTGTAATCCTAGAAAATCACACAAAATGTATAAAACAGCTACAAAATCATAGCTAATATGACGCTAACACAAAAATTTCAGCTACGAACAATATTAAAATGGTGTTGCAACAACTAAATATGGCCGCAATGTGGCGAGATTAGAGCACATTGTCGAGTTCGTCCCGAGAGCATTATTGTTGCCAAGTCCTGTTTGCTTGTTCTAAAATTGTTTAATTTGCTCTCAAGAAACAGCGTCCCACTTTTATTCTGTACTTGGAAAGGTCGCGACATTTTCTAAGAGGAAAATGTTATGTGTCGCTGCGGGCACATTATTATCCTAGTTTTTGTGTCAAGAAACATAATAATCACACCTGTAGTCTTTAGGAGTTTGCGGGGTACTAGTAGAAGCTGTTTTAATTAAAAATATTTGTAAAGTATTTCAGATAAAATTGTGAAATGCTGCAAAAACGGGTTGTCAGCCCTCAGCGCATTGCCTAAATTGCGATAGACTGAAACCTTCGATCACACGACTCGATTTTACATTATATGCCTGGAACGGAAAGCAGATGGTATTTATTTTCACCACTTCCAGTGTAGAATAGCAGAAATGCAAATGTTACAATTACAACTAAATAAATAATCAAATGTTCCTGTAGTTTTTTTTAGTATTACTTGGTGTTTATGTAGCTCGGTGCGGCGAGGCGGCGAGGCACCTGCTCTGAAGGAATTCGCAATAGCCGTGCCCTCATTACCAGAGACTCCAAGTAGGGGTGGCGGCCGGGTAATTGTACGCAAATAAACTGTAAATTTTAATTACTGCTCACTTATTTTTACTGCAGATGTTGTTATTTATTATTCCTTTTTTAACATATAGGTACATACATGCCTATGGTATTGCCTTAGTTATTGCCTTTACTGGAGGACGGAGAGTCAAAAGCCTAGTAAAAAAATTTATCGCCAGTTTTGAAAAATTGTGGGTAACTTTTACCAACAATAATAATAACTGCGAGTATCTAGCGAAAAGTGAAGCCTATTAAAACACAAGTCTATCATTATAAGACAATCCAACTTTTGAAAACTGGCAAGTACCTACCCAAGAATCACAATAGTACAAGAATCGAACACTATGACCCTTATATATTTATAGCTTGAGGAGAATGGTCAAATTGGTCAAACATAACCTTAAACTTGCCTTCTATTATTAGGCGGACCAAATGCTTTTTTACAAAGTAACAAATACTGAAATACCTTATATTGCGTCTTTTTACTATCCTTTATATCCTGAAACAAAGAATACTTCCGCGACACATGCCTCGAAAAACCCGTATGCTCGAAACTGCGCCATTTACTGTTATCTTATAAGATTGTTTTTACGATTCCAACTGAAACTGCCAGCCCTGCTCCAAGCTCCGAGCTACACTCAAGAGCTGTACTTAGACTGGCGCGCTTTAAAAACTGTTCTAAATCCATTGCCGCTTTTGTACCATACATGTTTTATACAGGGTGTAAAAAAGTCGTACCCTTAAGCCATATTTTCTACTAATGGTCCCACTTTCCCAAAGCACAAAAAATTAAATCGATTAAAGAAATTGCCTTCTCCATACAAAATGCCATCACCTCACCTACAATTTTGTATGTAGAAGGGCTTTGTTTGCTTCGCCAAAGTTGTTTGTTATCATAAACAGAACATGTGGTTTAAAAGAAAAAGTTCTATTTCTCGAGTAGCAATGTACTATTTAGAGTAGTGTTGAAACGAGACCAGTGGAAATGCCGAGTGTCCGCGCCAAACATCTCGGAATTTTCCATTTTAAACCGTCGTCCGCGGGCTGTGTCTCTGCACCTCGGGCAGTATTTGGTTTAGTTTCTTTATTACATCCTGTTGCACACTTCTGTGCTCCTAGTTGTGCCGGCTGAATTATTAAGAATCTTTTTAAATGCTTGTCATTCTGAGGTGGTATCGTACAGGAAATGTAACGTCATATTTGCGACAGAAATATAACATCATAGAATGTCCCGACTGCTTCTATTCTATAATGTAAGAATCAATGGAGGGCGATGATGGTTTAGGTGTACTGCAATTTAAGTGAAAGACTGACAATCTATCACTAAAAGCAATACGTACTTCGTTCTTTCTAAAATGACTTTAGTTTTTCCTATTTCTTGCTTCGATTGAAAAATTGAAAATGATTTTTTTGGCCTAAAGTACATATGGATCAAACTATTGTTTAAGGAATTTCTTACTGGCGTATCCACCCACTACTTGTCAGACGTGACGCAAACACCATTATACATATAGTTGTTGAGCTTCTGCCTACACCGTATTTAATAATTATGACCCTCTAAGTATTTTTATATCTTACTGACAAGTTTGGTTTCGTTAGTAGGTTAAATCAAATACGCTACAGAATGTGCCCACATTTAAGTTTGCGAACGGAAACAATAGCTAAGTGAATGAACTCTCTAGAGGCCTCCGCCGGATGTGTGTTATGAATGATTTAGACCGACTAAAGCTCCGGAGGTTATATTCGAAACTGTGCCGCTGCACAAAGCTTCAAGGGGAACTATAGAAAGCAATATGGAGGGTCGCTGTGATTGTCGAGGATCAACACATTACACATACTAGGTATAATAGGTATAGTGACGCCTATATCTCCTGCAACTAACCTTCCAAAGGATTTAAGGACTAAATATTAGCACACTGTGTTTCTTCGAAATGTGCGAATCTGGAACGCCAGAGCCTTTGCGGCTTTTGAACGCGAGGTATCTTTGTCAGTATCACAGACTAAACAATCTTCCAACATAAGAAAGCTACATAAATCAGAGGTTGCACTGGTAATTTTTTACTGCAGAAAATATCACGGGTGATATCGAGGTCTGGATGGCTTGTACTTAAAGAGATAGTTATGAATTTTCCTTTAACTGTTGGAATAAGACTTGATTTTTCAACTACCTAACCGTTTCAAACTCAGCGAATGAAATTTGTATTCCTGCACAGCGAACTCGACTGAATATGAAACGAGTGCAAACCGGAAGCTCGAATAGGTAGTTGACTATTCTAGTGACCGTACTTCCGGTTACGGGTAACCATACGCAGTCAGGCAAGCTTGTTACGGAAACATACATAATTTAAAACTATATTTTGATGGTTTCTATACCGTCAATAGTCCACTGCTAGACATGACCCTACCTCTGTATTTGTCACTTCGCTTGGCAAGCGGATTGACGAGTTTAGGAAAAGATGATATAACCACAAGGAATGCTGATGCCTACCTATTCCCTGGATTTATTCCTTGGTCGACTTTGACGACACCTGCACTCGACATAAAAAAAAACTTCAATCTTCATACACAACAAAAATATTGTCGAATATCGTAGCACTTGTAGCAGTTTGCTACGCTTTAGTTGCTCGTAGACATTTGTTACGCCGTAGCCGTATAGCCGGAATTGCCAATACTTCGGTTGCATACTCACATCGGTATTGCATATTGGCCTCGATTCTGATTCACTCTCACATGAACTAAAAATGAATTTTAATCTGGTCACTCTCAAATACTAGGAAATTAAACGAGATAGGTATTGCAATATGCGGTGTCAATTCAGATTCACCAGGGCATGCTGGATGGTATCTGATTTAGCTCGAATCAACAGCATTGACTATTAGAATCGAGGAAAAGTCTTATGCTGCCGATTCGGTTACTGAACCAACTTAACTTATTTAAGTTTAGTCCTGTCACTTTCCATCTCAAGCGAACAGAAAAAGATGGCAGTAGAGACGGACTTATTATAAACCTGTCACATAGATCGAATGCACGAAACGAAACGCAATTTAGTCGGGACCCTTTCACATCACGACTTAATTTGACTTAACTGTTCATAGATTTTGGAAATGACAGATTTATAATATTTCTACTCTATGTTTCTCCTAAGAGTTTTCTGCTAGGTAAACTTTTAGCAGCGATTAGTATCACTATTTTTCATTTCAAGTGCAATAAAGTCATTTAACTTATTAACATACAAAACCTGAACTCCACAAATCCCGTATTTCTTAAGCTTCAAAAAATCCTTCTGAAATCTAAGTAAAGTACAGAGGAACTTAAAGTCATTTGACTTCATATTCACAATTAGCAACCCGTATAACATGTAAGGCAGTCTCTTGCATAATTAACCCTAATTACCCTTCAAAGCGCCAGTTTGGGTTCCGTACGTTTCTAACATCCACGAACTCTTAATAGGGGGTGGATTAAAAAAGGATTACGTTACAAAAATGCTTTTGGGACGCTAAAGCAAAGTCACGTTCGCTTTGAGTGTAAAATTGTATAAAAGAGGTTTTTTAGTCTGTTTACTGTTAAGGGCACAGGTTAAGAAAGGTAGAGTATGACGACGCCTACATAAAACTGAAACCGATTAGAGGCTATCCGATAAATCTGCGCAATATTTTACGTCCGTAAGATTTCTAAGGAAATTGCCGAGATAGCTTACTGTTTACCTTTCTTTACTGTGGTAGAGGTAAGGTGTTTTAGTTTTAATTTAATTTATGGATTAAGTGCCTTTTGGTGTGCAAATAAATTATTGTACGAACAGGTACAAAGGAGATTTTACTTACCTGACCGTAAGAAACAAAACTGTTGTTTTTTAAGACATACCTGAAACAAGATAAATTATAATCATTAGTAAATTAAGTAAGACAAGTGGACAAATAAATGTACGCATTAAAGGCTGTTAATAATAAAAATTAAGTAAAATGATTTATTTTTTCCTAGCTTCGAGTCTGTACCAAATCTGTAGCTTCTTCATTTTTAGTTAATGGAGTCAAAGAAGAAGTAAAAACAAACCCTCAGATCATAACCATTCAACCACGTTAAAAAACGTATATTTGTCTAGTTAATAAAACCTCCATACTCTAGTGTATATAAATTCCAGTGCAACCAAAGTAGATGCAAGAGTGGATGCGATAGTGACAGTTCATTAAAACTTGTGCCCCGCCTAGCGAACTCTAGACCTGCCACACAGTAGGAGAAAGTAACAGTAAAACACATTCTACTTCCATGCTGGATTGGTAGTGATAACGTTTCAGTATTAAGCGACAGCTTCCTGCAAACTGCTAGGATTTCTCAGTCAAAACTGAACAACTTTCATCAAGTTATTTTTTACTTCCGCATGCAAAATATCCACATTGATCGGAGAATTTGTGCGGGGAAAGCCATATATTGTAATATTTTTCATTTCCTGAAAGAATTTCCTGGTGAAAGTTGTTCAGTTTCATTGATTGAGCAACCCCTGGTAATTTTGTATGGAAAAGTGAAAATGTTTGCGTTACCTACGCTGTCCCTTACACGCCTATAATATCGCAGGAATGTGCGATACGTATCAATTCGCTAGGTCTTGCGATGCGTCATGCGAACTCGCAGATTTGTATAATGCAACGTTGCACAGCATCGTTGGTATAATAACAGCTTTTGTCACTTGTGTCATGCTATTTTACTGTTCCTTACATCTCCTGTGCCTGCTATTTGTAGGAAATGACAGGCAAACAGCAAAGTCGGCAGGCTTTGTCACACCTCGGGTACTTTATCTACAAACTGAAGGGAAGTCATTTGTTAAGAAGTTGTGATGCTGGGTTAGGATAGTACACAACTCTTCCTTAGTTCAAAAGACGGCCCAGGAATTAATACAAGGAATGAGCGATTCATGTCAATATAAACATCTTGCATTGCGTTCGCCACCCACCTGCAAATTTTCTGAGATTTGGTTTATAACAATTAACAACTATAAAAATAAATAAATAATTCTTCGTCACTATAAGCAGAAGAAGAACATACCCAACTTGCTTCTAGGTAGGTAGGTAAGCATAAATGAAATACCTAGTAGCGTAACTAGGTTCTGGTAAGTACCTAGCTGTTGCGAGTCTGCCCGCATAGCGAGTAATACCACCACCGCCACCGCGCCGCTATCAACATGCCATTTAAATATCTCCCGAGTAAAGCGGAGCGTGCATTTGCGGTTGTAGTATAGATGAGGACCAAGCACAGATTTTGATACAACAATCATGCCTTTATCCCTAATGGGGTAGGCAGAGCATCAACGACCTAAGAAAAGGTCGTTCCGCCACGTCCAAGTGCCGAAAGGTTGTGACCAAGCAGATAAAGAACAATAAATACACTGTAACTCTCGAATTCCTTTGCTGGTTTTATAGCTTGTCCGGGAGGAAAAGCAGCTACATAATATCAAACTCATTGCATCATCATCATTCATCAGCCACAAGAGTCCACTACTGGACATGGGCCTCCCCAAAATTGGGGTTATATGCCATACTCACTCAAACTCATTGCACATAAAGAATATTCAATCCCGAATCCACGTTTCCATTTAGAAATGCGAAATCTCGTAATGTGACACGGAACATGTCTGTCGCAACAAAATCAGATTGAAAAGATTTCTCTCGAAATAAGCCATTCGGATAATTATATTTTAAGAGAATGATACTGTAACAGTCGGTTCTGAATGCGATGATTTGATATTCAGCTTCGGTCTACTTAATAAATTGATTGATGAAAGATTCTAAGCGAATAATAAAATGTATTCTGATATTGATTTACGCAACCGACAAGAGCAATGCTCTTAAGAAATAATTGATTCATTCTTTGTTACTCGGTTATTCCAGCAACCCAAATAAATACTCCAGATTGCAAGAGTTCCAGATTTTCAGTTGGTTCGATTTTTCCAATCGCGCGGGACTAGTTTTAAGTTCACGAGTGTTTGCGTAACACAAGTGCACTCTCTATTGCATAAATATCTTATTCTGATGGGACAGTGTGACACGACCATAGAAATCAGGCGCAGGACCGACTATTTACATGCCCCTCCGACAGCATGGATGATTTTACTTTTCAGACAATCAGGTGATCAGGCTGCAATGTTCTAACCATATTAGAAACAACAACACGAAATGGTTGTCCCATGCCGGAAATAGAACTCGGAACCTCCGGGTCGGAAGCCCATGGCTCAGACCACTAGACCACGGAGGCAGTTCTCCAGAGCTTTGGCCACAATTCAACGGAGGTGGAAAACGCGTCTGTGTCACAAGTGTGTATGCAGCCTTAAACAAGTTTCCAGACATAATTCATATTCTTAACACTTTCTTTCAACTTCCATAATTTGTAAATAACTTAGCAAATTCTTAAAGAGCTCATTTTATACAACAACAGATTTAAAATTGTAATTTTTTATACTTTTATACAAAACCCAAATTAAGTATCTTTATTATTTTAAGGTATATAGACCAAAGACTATTGGAAGCGATATAAAATAAAGAATGTACCAGATGCATCCTGTGCCCCGACATAGAATAACGTAATGTGTAAAAAGTAATGGGATCCAAGGGTTTTTCTTCAAATTTATCTGTTTTTTTTTTCTCATTTGTACTAACATGAATGTACGTGAATAAATTAAGCAATTAACACGGGCTATACTAGTATTACAATAAGCAAATGCATGCAAAGTGGCAAGTCTTGATTAAGCTAATAAATGTACAGATTTTTTTATTATTTCTATGAAACGTGTAGGTTAGACATAAACATGTGAAATAAATTACTTAATTTAAATTAAAACTAACATAAGTAGCTCAGTGAACATGAAAAAGGAACCACTAACATAAGAAAATGAGGTATTTAAATGCAGATTTCTGTACAAAAGAAGTGCTTATTGCAATTTGCTCTTGGCTTTAATTTAGGCCAGACGTGACGTGACCGAACCAGAGTTGACGATAAAGCAAGCTTACTGAAAAGGCAAGGCATTCCCTCCTACACCCCGACGGAACACAGCAAACTTGTCAGTGCCGGACTCCGATGGGAACATTTAGTGGATGAAAATATTTTGTAAATTAACTTAGGTTATAGTCATAAGTTACACCTTAAACATTATTTTATATAATTAACTAGTTACATATATTATAATAATAATCAGAAGCAGAACAAGCTGATTATTTATGATCATAACACAACAAAAACAAATATAATATTGCGTCGTTTCCAGAAAGTTAAGCGAGCAGAAAAAGGAGACTAAATATATTCTAAGGAAAGTTGCTACAGTATAAAAATTAGCGAAGACAAAGCTTTTGAGAAGAGAGCTTTCAAACTCAACAAGTTTTCCATTACAGAACTACACACGGTGTAAGGGACAGCTTCATGATATATTATTTGTTGACATATTTAAATAATAATTTTCAATGGAGTTTTATTGTATGAAAAAAAAAAAAATACGCGTACAGAAAGATTTAAATGTAAAATTCAAATTATTGCAAAACCCAAAGCCAGTATCAAATAGCTGAGCTTTTGTTTGTGTTACTCATTTAGTGTAAGTACTTATGTGTATCATGACATGATGAAAAGTGCAACAAATAAATAATAAAAAAAAAAAAAACTTTAAAGAATGATTGTGACAATCTAGATGTACTTACCTACTCTTGTTAATATGACCACGTTTATCTGATAGGAGCTACCATGAAGTTGAATAACTTCCACGAAGATTTTTAATCAGGTAATGGAAAAATTACTTTAATAAAAATTACCGATTTAATCATTTTCATTCCCTGAAAATTTTCATTTTGAATCAGCAAATCTTCTCGATTTGCGGGAAGCTGTTCCTTACACCCTGTATAAATTCTCTGCCATTTCATAAGCAGTTGGGTAGTTGTTACAAAGCTTGACCGCGCTTCATACAAATTGTTACGTAGCGTCGTCATTCTGCGGTGGAATTGAAATAATAATGAGAACAACTTAGACAAGAACTAGGCGAGCTACGTGGGTGGGATTGGACAAGAGATACTGAGATTTTTAAATCGAGATAACTAAAATACACTGGATAGCAAAGAAAATGAGCTGCCTCTGTGATTTCCATATTTTAATACACCTTGATGCAGATTTCAATACTGCTTTGTGTCTGATGATTCCGTGTGTCAGAGAGCACAGTCTCCGTTTCTGATATTCAGTATCAGGCGGGTTAAGAACTCTGAAACAGTTTTTAGGGTTGATTAACTATACGCTATAAGTATAATCCAACCAATATAATAACAACTCCATTAATTTTTATTTAAGAAATAATTTTCGCCATACTGAATCCGAAATATAGTTAAATGAGAAACTGGTTAAGAACTTGCTCATATCTTTGTCATATCTCACGTCTTTGTATGAATAGGGAACCCCAAAACACAATGCCAGCAGCATAACCCAACATTAACAAAGGGTTCTGTCGTAGAAAGTAATGCAATATTCAAGAGGAGAATAAAAGCTTTAGCAGAATGTTGGATTGAACAAACACAACTGTAATTGAAATGTGCGCGAAATTATACATAAACAGAGAATCCGAAATAACCTTGCATCGTGCGTAGTAGGTATGGTATGCGTAACAGTTATATCGAAAAAGATTCCTAAAAGGTTTTTTGGAAACGAAATTGTCCAATATGTATAAAATAAATATTGAATCTTACATAGATTTAGTTATTCATCTAGGAACAAAATCATATTAAAGTTTAAACCACCAACATCGGTTCTAAATCGGTTCTATGCATGGATATTTGGTTCTTATTCACGAAAATGTTCGAGTTAATGCCTATGATAACTTCTTTTACAACATAGGTACTATCATTTATTTTATTATGTTTTGTTTACTTGATAAGTTTTTTTAGACTCTTTAAAATTCTTTTCACACCACACAATGTCACTGAAAATTGTATTTTGTATCCTTTGTAAGGCAACTCAGGCTTAAATTAGATTGGTTTTGCGCGTAAATGTGTCGTCTAATGATATTACAATTTTTTATCTAAATTCAGCATCTATGTAAATGGAATTCTAAATAGCTGATAAAAAAATAAACATATTTTTTGAATTATGAAAAAATATTGTTGAGATTAATTGAATGATAAGTATGATTGCCATTGCAAAGAGACGAAAATGTATAGGTACAAATTGATAAACAATCTTTAATATTTGATTTCTCACACTATTGAAAATACCTTGTTTATTCAGCTTCTTTTACGCCAATGAACTTATCTGTACTATAAGAATTATGCATGTAGGTATGTATTGGCTGTCACGATTCGTTGATCGTTTTGTGTATGGACCAGGGACTAGGTCATTATAAATGTAATTGCTTAATTTTCAACTAATTTCTTTTGTCTACATGTTTCTGTAATTCAAGGGCAGTAATTTTATTAAGAGTGAAAGTATGTTTTAGTTGAAGGTTACAATGTTTTCAAGCTATTTACCCTCAAAAGGGCTGTCGCGTGTCCAAAACACAATAACATGATTTTAGACTTGGTGTTATAAAACATATTAAAATTATATAATTTTATTATTTTGTATAAGCAATAGCAGATTCTAATAAAACATATCATGTGTCATTTACTTGCAAGACATACCTACCTAAAAATATCTTGCACTTTCGATGAAGACTACCTATCTGGTAGTTCGAAATGAGATAAAGAATTGTATCATCAGTTCAATTTTATCTACTAAATATAATCGCGGTAATAATCCCGTTCAAAATAACAATCTAATTGTAATGAACAACCGCGAAAGTCTCAAAACTTATCTACTAAAAGTTAACTAGCTTAGAATTTTGATTCTGAATGAACATTGAGGTTTAATACAACTTTCAGTTTAGAATCTAGATTAGATAGTACTCTATCGAAACGTATTCACTGAAGTCTAAAATTTACGGCAGTTTCGAAGATAGTGTTTGAAACTTAGTTCAAAAGTTTAGGTTCTAAGTTATTAGTTGCAAAGAGCCTCAGGCTTTTGTGGTCATTATGAGCTAATCTGTAGTAATTTTAAACAGTCTGGTAAATCGAATGTATGTACACTAAATACGTACCTATTTAGTTTAAGTTTGAATGCCTCCAAGCGAAAAGTTCCCTAAAATGTAACTTATCGATACATACATATAAATCATCACGGCTTTTTCCCGGAGGGGTAGGCAGGGATCGAATCCTTCTACTTGCTACGATCCTTGCAAACTTCTTTCGTTTCATCCACATTCATCAATTGTTTCATGCACGCTCGTCCGTCTAGGGTACTCCTGACCAGATATTTCTCTAGGATGTTTCTCTCACTAAACGATACATAACTTAAAAATTACTTAAGGCTGTTATAAAAATCTGTGGTTTTCCATTCGACGACCTGAGCAAGGTCAAACAGAATTAAGCAGCAATTCATGATGGACTATCGGATCCTATCGTGTGGAGTCGATGCGTGACGTACGGTCGCGTGTCGTCAAGGGCAACAGTTATTGAAAACCCTGGTAATATGTTAACCGGTCGTTTATGCTTCGGGGCAGCAATATTCTGCTTTATTCAACTCTTCATCTTCTATCGTGAGGGTTATAGGGCATAAACCCAACAAAGATGCCAAAGAATCTTGGTAAAAAAGTTTGCCAACCATTTTCCTGGCCTGACGTGGTTTTCTCGACAAACACTGTCAAATACAGCGACTGGTACCGACAATGTAAGTGCCCGCCCCCTAAAGCAAGGTAAAAGAAGCAAGGTTAGTAACAGCTTTCATTGTCTTTACCAAACAAAATATTAACAAAACTACCTATATATCATATACTTAGTAAAGTTTATTTAAATAAAGAAGAACTTTCTACACATAACCACGAAAGCAACCTTCGGAGCAACAAATGTATTAAATCACACACACACGACATTTCAGGCCACGCTGCGTTTATAAGCTGTTGAGAAAATTTAAGGGTTTTTGGCCGTAAGTGTTTATGGGGCGTTCAAGTGATTAATGGTGTGATCGTGCCTTAACTTTGGTATCGTAAAACAAATGTTACCTTAAGGTCACTACCCCATTAGCACGGTAATAAATGGCCGACTAGGTATTCTAGAAAATGGCTAGAAAATTACCACGTAAATAGTTTGATTTAATCTCTCTTTCTGCAGAAATATAAGTATCATTAACGAACGACTCTGTTGTGTAGTGGTCTAAACTTTGGGCTCTTGACCCGTAAGTCGTGGGTTAGATTCCCACAGGAGAAACATAAAAAATTATACTTGATAATTAGTGAGATTTTCCCAGGTCGGTGAGGACAATACAGAATGAAATACTTGTCTGACAAGCAAGATGTTTCCATGGAAGGCACGTTGAGCCTTTGGAACCCGTTACTGTCTTAGATTAGTGGTGGAAGAAAGTAGACCGAAGCTTCCATTTTCAAGTAGGTATTGCACTATCAGTGCTAACATATCACAATAATAACGATCATAAACTTCAGGCACTCCATCATACAGATCTATTAAGCATTAATCCAATTACCGAACTATCTTTAGCTTATCGGAATAATCAGACTAAATTTAGCCACCAACAACATCAATAAAGTTTATAATAACATTCGAAAATGTTCAAATTGCAGGCTAATAAAAGTTGGAAACGTTATAAAAGATCTTTTGTAAACTTTTATCGAAGTTTTAAACTGAATTTTTCAGTTTAACATCTAGTGCACCTCAAGTTTGTAGTTTGGAGAAATCGTTCAGCTCGAGAATTGTTGCTACTATACAGCTATTGTGCAAATGTTATACAGCTATTCTGCGACTGAAGCGGGGTTAGTAAAATAAAACTGTTATTACGGTTTACCGTCTTCTTCGAAATCATTTTCTAGACGGTTGATGCAATTTATAATAAATTTTCAAAAGATGCAGTGGTTTTCCTGAACTTTTTGTTAATATTTTTTTAAAACTTAAGGGTCTATGTGCTCGCGGCAACTGTCCCTTTCAAACCAATGACAGAATGCGCGCTCTGTCCTTTTCTAGTATGGGGCGGGCACTTACATTGTCGGTACCAGTCGCTGTATTTGACAGTGTTTGTCGAGAAAACCACGTCAGGCCAGGAAAATGGTTGGCAAACTTTTTTACCAAGATTCTTTGGCATCTTTGTTGGGTTTATGCCCTATAACCCTCACGATAGAAGATGAAGAGTTGAATAAAGCAGAATATTGCTGCCCCGAAGCATAAACGACCGGTTAACATATTACCAGGGTTTTCAATAACTGTTGCCCTTGACGACACGCGACCGTACGTCACGCATCGACTCCACACGATAGGATCCGATAGTCCATCATGAATTGCTGCTTAATTCTGTTTGACCTTGCTCAGGTCGTCGAATGGAAAACCACAGATTTTTATAACAGCCTTAAGTAATTTTTAAGTTATGTATCGTTTAGTGAGAGAAACATCCTAGAGAAATATCTGGTCAGGAGTACCCTAGACGGACGAGCGTGCATGAAACAATTGATGAATGTGGATGAAACGAAAGAAGTTTGCAAGGATCGTAGCAAGTAGAAGGATTCGATCCCTGCCTACCCCTCCGGGAAAAAGCCGTGATGATTTATATGTATGTATCGATAAGTTACATTTTAGGGAACTTTTCGCTTGGAGGCATTCAAACTTAAACTAAATAGGTACGTATTTAGTGTACATACATTCGATTTACCAGACTGTTTAAAATTACTACAGATTAGCTCATAATGACCACAAAAGCCTGAGGCTCTTTGCAACTAATAACTTAGAACCTAAACTTTTGAACTAAGTTTCAAACACTATCTTCGAAACTGCCGTAAATTTTAGACTTCAGTGAATACGTTTCGATAGAGTACTATCTAATCTAGATTCTAAACTGAAAGTTGTATAAACCTCAATGTTCATTCAGAATCAAAATTCTAAGCTAGTTAACTTTTAGTAGATAAGTTTTGAGACTTTCGCGGTTGTTCATTACAATTAGATTGTTATTTTGAACGGGATTATTACCGCGATTATATTTAGTA